>CM022490.1:2367941-2383517 GCA_011952105.1 Coreoperca whiteheadi
AATGTAATGAAGAGTCGCACAAATTAGCTGTGTTGAGCTAGAGCAGCAAACTACACGCTACAGGTAACAAACAAACACCTGTAACAGGAAAGGAGACAAAACGTTTACGTCAGCACGTCGTCAGCACGTCACGTCAGCTAAAGGTGCTGTGATCAGGATTTTTTCGTTAATCTATTTTCATATATCACTAGTGAGCACATAATGTATTATGAAATCAAATTGGGTTACAGTTTTTCTAGATTGCTTAAACATTTCTTGAAATTATGCCTCCTTTTCTCAAAACTCTAAACACAAATCCATAACTTCTCATCCAATTCCCCAACCTTCCTATTTTTAGATCAAACTGAAGCTCAATCTTGCTGAAAAAGCAAACTTTGCCTTCACAAAAGCCTCCAAACAAGCCTTCGAAAACACACACATTACAACATAGTTTTACACACTGGTGAGATAAATTCAAAACAGTACTACAAAATAGGTTATGTTGCTTGTGGTTCTCCCCCTTAAAAACCTTTTCACATGATGAACACAACAAAAGACACTACAAATGTCACAACAAAAGTATACATTTGCACATTTTTAATTCCTTAACATGCAATACACCAAACAACAACAAAAAAATTATTCTGCCCCAGCATCCCGTCTTTGGTCTGGGCCTATGTCTCATAGTCATACCATGGACAAGGACATGGTCCATTCTACCCCTTTTCCACCAGAATGACCCGGGTGCTCGTTCAGAGCCAGTGTTAATGCCAGTTCGGAGTTGGTTCGAATGACGAGCCTTCTAAGAACTAAGTTTGTCTTTCCACTGAGAGACTCTTATACAGAGCCAGCACAGAGCCAGGTCTTACGTGACTGTATACGTTACATCTTTCCCGGTAACGCCAGCGCGGCAGCGACAAACACAAACACCGTCAACAATTGCGGACGTTGCATTGCTATTCATGTTCACCCTAGTTTGTACAGACGGAGATTAGAAGCAAGAGTAAAGGTATGTACATAACATTTATTTTTAACAATAACATGTCAACTTTAGCCTCAGCATGTTTCTACTCTCCTAGCATCAACTCTGCTGATAAACAATGAAATTGCATTTAAATAAAAATGTATTAAGTGTTGGTATAAGAAGCATAAGTGAAAACTGTTCATCTTGTTGGTCATGGTAACCCCTCCCCCAGCCGCTAACGTAAGCGGTTCTTACTTCTAAACCAGCAACAATTTGCTGCTACTTAAGAACCACTTTTCCTGGCTCGGAGCTGGTGCTTTGTGTGTGAAAAGACAAAGAACCTATTTGAAACTAGGCTCTGGCTCCGAACCAGCACCAGCTCTGCCTTATTGGAAAAGGGGTACTAGAGTGGCACGAATTTCATCCGACACTGCTTGTCTCTGTGCCTTTTCACTTCCCCTTCCTTGTCGTCCTCCTCCTCTTCCTCCACTTCCTACTGCTCTTACTCCTCCTCCTTGCCGGTGTCCTCAATCTCTTCCTTCATGTTTTTGTTGTTCCAAAACTGAATGAACTGACTCGGACCTTTTATCTATCAATTGAAGGTTCTGATTGGTGTGTGATCAGTTTTGACTCTTAGCATTTCCACCTGGGAAATTGTTTGCTAATTGACCTCAAGTTTTCTGACTTCAAGGAACAGTATTGGATGCTAGTGCTTTCTAAAATGAGACATGAAGGGATTGGTGCGTAGAGTTTTGCAGTGACAGTTCATTAAATATGACTGGTGTCAAAACAGGGAAATAGTGTTTATGGTTAAGGGAAATGGGTGTGCTTTTTGATAAATGGCTTTATGGTTTAGTTCAAAAGCCTGGTTATACTGTTTAAGCAATCGAGAAAAACTGTAAAACCAAAGACTAGAAAACTGCAGTCCTTCAAGTAAGAAAAAAACATGAGCAAAGTTTGTATAAAAATGAAGGTAACAACTGACTTTCTCAAAAGTTGTACATTTTTTAAAATAATTCCAATTTAAGGTGGCACAAGATTGTTCTTCACTTGAGAAATTAGTTCATCACTCAAGAGACAACAAAAACAAAAATCTCAATCATATAGATTACCTTTCAAGGGAACTTCAACGCTGCCTCAGCTGATGCTATGGGGAACGCCCTCAGCGTGACCGCCTCTGAATCTCTGTATCAACTAGACCAATCTTGAATGGGTTAACCTCAACACGTGACGCACGCCGGTGGAACTGGACCTTACAAAGGGACCGGCTTCACTGTTGTCGTCAGTCTTCTGAACTTCAGCAAGCGCTCTGGGTCTCTGATAAATTGCGAGTGTGAAGCGGTTCAGGCAGGCACGCCATATTCCCGATCGCGATACACACGAGATGTGTGTTAGCTGCCTGGGAAGAGAGCATGCACTAGCAGCCCTCGAGGGGGCTAGCTGTGTGCATTGTCAGCTTCTCTCGATTAGGAAGCTCCGGTCTCGACTGGCGCTTTTTGTGGAAGGCGGCCAGCTCTGCGCCCCATGCGGTAAAGGGCCGGTGGCTGCTGAGGCATCCCAGCGACTGCACTCGTGGGGCTCGCTGATAGACGTTGGGGATGAGGGCAAGACAGCATCGGCTCTTTCTTTGCCTTCATCTGTGGCCTCTTTCGCCCTGGAAGTGGAACCCGCTCGCGGAGACTCTAGTTCGGAGGAACTGGATATGAGTGGAGCGGAGATCGGTGACGTGGGTTGCTCATCAGCCCAGTCACTGCAGTATGCGGAGCTGCTGGAGGTGGTTTCCTGTGCAGTGGCTAGGCTCAATATCGCCTGCCCGGAAGAGCAGGACACTCACCTGGTCCAAGCTATATTCTGCACGGCTTTCTAGCCTGACTGGTCCCAAATGTGCTTCGATCAGTGAGCGTAAGGAGAACGGTTACGGCACAATGCCAAGTATTAAGGAGACGCATCCTCCATGAAAACCCTGACGTTGCCTAATAAGCCATGCTCCACTACCTCCTCTTTAGTGGGCAAGGCTTGGCAGCCAGTCAGGCATGTCTGCACACCATGGCGGTCTAGCAAGGATACCATGCCGATCTGCTTGACGACCTCAACGATGGGGGGCCTCTAGCATCTGAAGATATGAAGGTGCTTTGCCGTGTGACAGATTTATCGCTCAGAGCCACTAAAAATATGACCCGAGTGATCAGCTGTTCCATGGCTCTGCTGGTGGCGACAGAGCGTCACTTATGGCTGACCCTGTCCTTCCTTATGGATGCCCCCCTTTCGCCCGTTGGTCTATCCGGGGAAGCGCCTGGCTAGGTGGTCGAGTGCTTCAGAGAGGCGTGACAACTAGGGCTGTCAAAGAATATTCTAAATTCGAAAATATATTCGAATAGTTTTAGAAAAACAAATTTCGAAGGTGAAAATTTATATTCAAACAAAAAAAAAGTGGATTAAAAACGCCCGCGATAGTAGAGGCATGGCTGAGGGTTCACTGCATGGAAGATGGCAGAAAGAGCAGAGCCCAACTCCACCACAAACGAGAAAGTTAACCCCCCCAAAATCTAAAGAGCCATGTCTGGAAGTACTTTGGATTTTGGTCGATAGGAGAAAATTGTTGAGCCGCGAGATAAAGTTGTATGTAATCTATGTAAGATACAGTTAGCGCATAGTGGGAGCGGCGGCACTGGTCAAATATGTTTAAACTTCAATAGACTACCTATACAGGTATTTATGTCTCATTTGTATTAATTGGTCCTGTTATTGACGTAATGCACGTCATTCGCAAAATGCGCAACCAGATGTTCAATAGAGGGAATATTCAAACTTCATTTTTGAGCAATTTTGAAGGCCCTAGTGACAACAGGCTGTGGCCTTCCAGTGTTTTATCCCTTGTCACCAGAGTTCTCGGGCCGGAGCTGAGGGTGGACCACCTCAGCCTTCAACTTCTCGCAGCTCCTACATGCTGGCTCAGAAAGCAAGTGTGGCCTGGCGTGCCCCTCCCCAACGGTCGAGAAAGAACAGAGAGGGAGAAGATGGACCTGAGGGCCGTGCTTCTCGCCCAACAGGCTTCAAAGAAGAGGCCCTGACTTGAGCGTCGGGCCTGGGAGGGCACCCCCCATCGCGGTTGAGCACATGGCTGCTCCCCCATCGAGCCCTTGGGACCTCAGCTTCCTAACCCCGCCACCGCTGGCGCTTCGGGGCTTGGCGACTTCCATGCAACCATTGCCTTTAGACCTGCATGGCCGTGCAGCAGGGTTGCATCCTCTGTAGATGTTCATTTCCGGTTAAAACCCGCCGTTTCAGTGTTTGGGGTACTCTCACACTGCAGGTTCGGGGGGTGGTCAGGCATGTACATGCCATTCCTCTGGGTTTTCCCACCGCTGTAGCGTTTGGGGTAACCGAGGCCGCTACACCAGGTCCCTCAGGTGCTGGCCTCGAGAGGCTGGTCCCCTGAGGGACTTTCTGCCTGCTTGGGAAGCTTTACTCGATGTGTCGCACTGGGTTTTGTGCACTGTCCAACAAGGTTACAAGCTTCAGTTCCGGTTCAGACCCCCAAGATTCCGAGGGATCTTGGAAACCAGGGTCAACCAAGCACAAGCATAGGTGATGGAGCAAGAAATACATTCTCTCTTGAACAAAGGGGCCATAGACCAAATCCCTGCCTTGGAGATGCTTACCGGGTTCTACAGCAATAACCAACATAAGCCATGCAGTTCCCCTTCATATCTTCCATCAGGGCAACATTATTTTTTATTAAATTCCTACTTTATAGTCCCGAAAAGAGATGGTGGTTTGCACCACATTTTAGATCTTCGTCACCTGAACCATTCTCTGAGGAGACTTCGGTTCAGGATGCTGATAATCCCTATGATTGTGGGTCAAATTCAGTCCGAGGACTGGTCTGTCACGATCGATCTAAGGGGTGCTACTTCCATGTCTCTTATCATTCCGGGGCACTGGAAGTTCTTGCAGTTCACTTTCAGGGGCAAAGCTTACCAATATCGGGTGCTTCCCTACAGCCTAGCATTCTCCCCTTCACGAAGTGTATGGACTCTCCTCTCAGTCTCCAGGGGGTCTGTTTCCTCAACTATATAGACGACTGGTTGATTTTATCCCAGTCTCGTGTCACAGCATCGAGATGTCGTACTTGCACACTTGCGGTGATTGGGGTTGAGGCTCAATGCAAGCCAGAGCACACTCACTCCAACACAGAGGATCACGTTCCTAGATGTAGTGTGGGACTCAGTCAGGTTGCGGGCACAACTGTCTCCCGCATGCGTTGAGTCAATCCTGACCATGGTGTTCAGGGTGCGACTAGGCTGACAGCTCACTGCACTACAGTTTCAGAGGCTGTTAGGCCTCATGGCGGCAGCATCCCCCGTAATTCCGCTTGGGTTGCTGTACGAGACACCTGCAGTGGTGGCTCAGGGACACAGGATTTTCCCAGAGGGGCAATCCTTTCCGCCAGATCAAGGTTACACGCAGCTCTATGCGTGCCTTGAACAGGTGGAGACAACGTGTGTTCCTGACCCAGGACCCAGGGCCCAGTGCTGGGAACGGCTGGGAATGGCGTATCACTGTCGCATGCTCTCAACGGATAACTCCAGCACAGGATGGGGCGCAGTCTTGGAGGGCCACTCAGCCTGAGGTCTGTGGTCGAAGACGCACCGATGGCACATGAATTGCCTGGAGATGCGAGCGGTCTTGTTAGCCTTACGACATTTTCTTCCAGACCTCAGGGGCCACCACTTGCTTGTCCGCTCCGACAATACAGCGGTGGTCTCCTACATAAATTGGCAAGTCGGTCCGAGGTCGCGCCTTCTGTGCAGACTGGTGCACCAGATCCTCTTCTCCCTCAGAGCACTTTTCATACCTGGGTACCTCAATGTGGGAGCGGACATCCTGTCGAGGCAGGGGCCGAGGTCATGGGAGTGGAGACTGCACCCCGAGAAGGTGAAGATGATATGGAGGAGATTTGGCAGAGCACAAGTGGACCTAATCACATCGCCGGGGAACGCTCACTGCCCCTCTGGTTCTCCCTTGTGTATCCAGCGCCCCTGGGGCTGGATGCCATGGTGCATCTGTGGCCGAGGCTTTTCCCCTGTTTGCTCTGCTCCTGGGGGTTCTACAGAAGATTCGCCGAACAGGGACCCAACTGGTGCTCGTGGTCCCGTTCTGGCCCAGCAGAATTTGGTTTTTGAACCTGGTAGCCCTCCTGGATGGCCCCCTGTGGGAGATCCCCATCAGGAGGGACCACCTCCGAGCTGCCGGTCTCTCTGCCAAGGTAGTTGAGACCATCTTACTCTCTAGAGCCCCCTCCACCTTGAAACTGTATGCGGGCAGGTGGAAGATTTTCACTATGTGGTGCCGAGAGTGGCTTCAGTGCTGGAGTGTCTCCAAAGCCGGTTTTCAGTATGACTCTCCACCGCTACACTCAAGGTGTATGTGGCTGGGATTGCAGCATTCCACAGTATGGTGGATGGCTGCTTGCTTGGGAAGCACCGTTTTGTTACCACCCTAAGGATGAGGCCACCGGCTCGAGTCAGAGTCCCTCCATTGGATCTGATAGTGGTGCTAGATGGGCTTACCACAGCACCCTTCGAGCCAATGGACGATGCATCAGACAGGTGTATGGCCTTAAAAATGGCATTCTTGCTGGCCATAACTTCTCTCAAGAGAGTGGGAGATCTGCAGGCCCTGTTGCTGGCTCCTGCTTACCTGGAGGTCATTCCAGGCACAGTTAGAGCCATCCTGCATCCTAGGCCAGGGTATGTACCCAAAGTACCCACTGAGGTGGACCGGCCGGTGGTCCTGCAGGCGTTCCATCCTCCCCCAGTGTCAGTGGAACAGGAAAGTAGGCTGCTACTGCTCTGTCCGGTCAGAGCCCTCGAGATTTATGTCCGCAAGACATTTCAGTGGCGCAATTTGGACCAGTTGCTGGTATGCTTCAGCCCCTTCCTAAGAGCTGCCCGGATACCAAACACACCATTAGCAGGTGGATTGTTGAGGCTATCGCTTCAGCTTACGAGGTGCGCGGATTGCCTTCACCTCTGTCGATAAGAGCCCATCCCACACGGAGTATGGCATCCTCCAGAGCTTGGTGGTCGGGAACCCCCTTCTCCGATAGATGCTGTGGGATGGTCCTTGCCTCACATCTTTGTGAGGTTCTATAGCCTAGACCGCTTAAATAATCCAGAGTCAGTGGCTCTCTTATGTGCCCAGTTGGCTTCACACTTGGACAGGCATCCCCTCAGCATGGCAGAGTTGGTACTGCATTCCCCATAGCGTCAGCTGATGCAGCGTTGAAGTTCCCTTGAAAGGGAACGTCCCAGGTTACGTATGTAACCATTGTTCCCTGATAGGGAACGAGACGCTGCGTCTCATTGCCATACATGCGGCATGCCTGTGAGCGGCTTGCTTCACTCGATCAGAAGGCTGACGACAACAGTGAAGCTTTTGTAACCTCCGGTTCCACCGGCATGCGTCACGTGTTGACGTTAACCCAATCAAGATTAGTCTAGTTGATACAGAGATTCAGAGGCGGTCATAGCGTCAGCTGACGCATAGTCTCGTTCCCTATCAGGGAACCATGGTTACGTACGTAACCTGGGACGCTTCCTGTTGAGAAAGACTTCAACTAAGAGGGTGGAGGAATGGTGTTCGAATTACGGGGAAGCTGGGAAGTCTGAGATTGCTCCTTAAACAGAGCTGAGTTCCCCTGTGTTTTGTGGTGTTTAAAACATTTTTAATAATCAACCATTGAACAATACTGAAGCCTTTCTTTTCAAGCAATAAATTATATAACGTAAAAAGGTAGAGGAAACGTGTATTTTTCATTTTCCAGCCCTGATTCATGTTTATTATACTACCATCTTTGTTTCCAGTTAAGTAGATAGTGTACATGGAAAAAAAGTCTTATGGGTCTTCCTAAAGGTGCTGCATGTCAGGATTATGTCGTTAAATTATTTACATACAGTATATAAATGTTGAGCATGTAATGGATTATGAAATTTAAATGGCTTAATATTCTAGACAATGTCTTTCGTAAAAGAAAAAACATATTCAACTTCAAGATCATATATTACATGTCAAAAATTTGCTTACCTTGAAATTTGTTACAATTTTACAGGAACCCCCAGCAAGTTCACTCTTCACCTGAGAAATAGAAATTAGTTCTTCACTTTTCTTTTTAAGAAATACATTTCTTTATCCAAGAGGACAGAGGATCAGTGTTCAAATTACAATGTAGCCAGGACCTGACCTCCACCCAAGCAAAGAAAAGTTCAAGTTTGGAGGGGTCATGAAAAATTTAAATAATCAACCGTTAAAGAATCAGAAATACTTTATTAATCCCCGAGGGGAAACTCTTTGTAACAGCAGCTCACTATCACGTCAGTGCACACAAGAATGGAAGTACTAAGCAAAAAAATAATACAGTATAGCATATTTAATCCTGCAACAAATTAAAATAAGAAATAGTGGTACCTTAGATTACACTCAAAGGAGCAGATGAGTGAGAACACTGAGTCATGATTATTATACACAAAACAGTGTTTCCAAGTTAGAATTTAGTTGTCAGATCAGCAGATTCTGTAGCC
The DNA here is from genome assembly GCA_011952105.1 of Coreoperca whiteheadi. Taxonomy (NCBI): domain Eukaryota; kingdom Metazoa; phylum Chordata; class Actinopteri; order Centrarchiformes; family Sinipercidae; genus Coreoperca; species Coreoperca whiteheadi. Next base: position 2,376,468 of record CM022490.1, read on the forward strand.
ACCTTTAAAAAGCACTTGAAAATGCATCTCTTCAGCACCTAACTGACAATCACTAACTTCTTCCTTTCTACCTCTGTTCAAAAAAACAAAAAAACCCTTCCTATCCTTAGATTTGTGTACTGTGCTAGGCTTTAATCAGACTACTTTTTTGATGCACTTAGCTTTTTCTTACCTTGTGTCATATTGCTTCCGTTGTCTTCTTCATATGTAAGTCGCTTTGGATAAAAGCGTCTGCTAAATGACTAAATGTAAATGTAAATGTAGATGTAGAAAAGTAGAATTTTGACTAGTACTTTTCTTACGATTACGAAGGTATTACATTTATATCACCCTATGAGTATTCTGAAAGCATGCCACTAATATTACCTCATTATTGTTAGTACATTACCTTATTATTGAAATTATCATTAAAATGCCATCTGTGTTTCCAGGTAAGGAATCACAAAGACGAATTTTGAGAGAAATCCATCCATCCATCTTCTTCCGCTGCTGCAGGGTCGCCGGGACAGCAGTCTAAGCAGAGATGCCCAAGCTTCCCTCTCCCCAGACACTTCCTCCAGCTCTTCCGGGGGAATACTGAGGCGTTTCCAGGCCAGCCGAAAGACATAGTGCCTCCAGCATGTCCTAGGTCTTCCCCAGGGCCTCCTCCTGGTTGGACATGCCCAGAACACCTTCCCAGGAAGGTGTCAAGGAGGCATCCGGAACAGATGCCCGAGCCACCTCAGCTGGCTCCTCGCGATGTGGAGGAGCAGGGACTCTATTCTAAGCTCCTCCTGAGTGACCGAACTCCTCACCCTATCTCTAAGGGAGGCCAGCCACCCTGCGGAGGAAACTCATTTCGGCTGCCTGTATCCGGGATCTTGTCCTTTCGGTCATGACCCAAAGCTCATGACCATAGGTGAGAGTAGCAACGTAGATCGCCTTGCAGCTCAGCTCTTTCTTCACCACAACAGGCGGATCGGCAGATCTTCCGCAGTGATGCGGTCGATATGCTGGTCCGCCTGTCAATCTTGCGTTCCGTCCTTCCCTCACTTGAGAACAAGACCCTAAGATACTAGAACTCCTCCACTTGAGGCAGGAGCACTCCACAAACCTGAAGGGGGCATGCCACCCTTTTCCAGCTGAGAACAATGGCCTCAGACTTGGAGGTGCTCAGTCGCTTCACACTTGGCTTCAAACCGTCCTAGTGCACGCTAAAGGTCCTGGCTTGATAAAGCCAACAGGACAGCATCATCTGCAAAAAGCAGAGACGAGATCCTGTGGTCCCCAAACCGGACGGGCTCCCCCCGGTCTCTGGCTGCGCCTAGAAATCCTGTCCATAAAAATAATGAACAGGACCAGTGACAAAGGGCAGCCCTGCCGGAGTCCAACATGCACGGGGAACAAGTCTGACTTACTGCCGTGGCGAAAGCTTCTGGTAATTTCATTCTCCCAGGTCAAATGTCAACTCCCAGTCCCGTGCTTTGCTAGCGGGCCAGATGAGGTGGCCCTAGCAGCTAACGGTGGCTTCTCCCCAGCCTGGACGAAAGCGATGATGTTCTTCACTGGGCGGAGGCGCTTATAGTGGCCAATTCCACAGCTGGTGGTTTTTGCTATGACCTTCAGGACTTGGTCATGGTGCCAACGGTAGCGCCCCTCGCCCAGGGCCTTCGGACAGCAGCTGAGGATGTGCTCCAGGGTCGAGGCTGCAGGCTGGTGACTCCACCAATCTCCAGCTGAACAGGTTGGATGGGCTCGGTAATACGTCGTAGACAGCCTGGATCAGGAACCGTATGCGATGGGGGTCTGCTTTCCATAGCTCTGCCCATGAGACTCTACAATCCACTGCATGCTCCCATCTTGTCCAGGCTCCCTGCTGCTGCATTCCAACCATCCTGGTGGCCTGCTCCTCCTCTGCTGCTACCCGCACTTCTTGCTGAACCAGTGATCTCCTGTCCTTCCCCTGTGACTTATTGTAGCGAGATGTTGTGCTGCTACCCAGGCCAGCTCTTCCATGAGCCACTGCTCCTATCAATGCCCTATGCCGTAGCCATGACTCAGCCACATCCACTGCCTCTGCTGCCCTCCACTTCCGCCCTGTCCTCACCTCAATCCCAGCCTGGGCGACCTTCGGGTCTTGTGACTCTCTGTATTGCAGCACCTCCCTGACATGGCCCACCTTGAACTCCTCATTCAGGCTACTGATGGGGAGCTTCAACTTGTTCAAAGCAATGCTGCTCAGGCTTCGAGTTAGGCCCAGCCACTTCTGTAGAAACCTGCTGACTCTCCTCTCAAAGCCCTCGATGGTGGACATTGGAACCTCATAAATCAGGAGGGGCCAGAGAATCCATGGGAGGATGCCGTGTTGGTAAATCCAGGCCTTGAACTTGCCAGGTAGGCCTGACTTGTCCACTGCAGCTAGACAGCCTTCCAGTTCAAAGTTGGTTGCATGGATGGCTGCCGTGTCTTTCAGGCTGCAGTCAAACACCTTTCCCAAGCTCTTCACTTGTTTCTCAGTGATTGATGGTATCTAGGTCGTGCCAAGTATGAAGCGGAACTTGTTGGAAACCTTTCCTTTCTTCAACACCAGAGATCTAGACTTTGCTGGCTTGAAGAACATGCCAGCCAGGTGGTCATCTCTTCCATGCCCTTCAGGATCCACCTGCCCCCTGGGACATGTGGTGTTGTCACCGTCAGGTCATCCATAAAAGTCCTAATGGGTGTCTGGCAAATACCGGACTTAGTGAGGGGACCTCTGCTCTGAACCTCTGTAGACTTCACCAGCATATTAATGGCGAGTGCGAATAATATCATTGAAATTGTACATCCAGTGATAATACCCTTCTCAAGCCTGTGCCAGTCTGATGTTGTAGACCCCGCAGAGACTCTCAGACTGAAACTACCATAGTAGTCCAGAATGAGGTCTCTAAACCTATCTGGGATGTGGTGCCGGCGCAGGGCCTCCTCCACCAGTTTGTGGGGTATGGATCCATAGTAATTTGTGAGGTGCAACCACAGCACCACCAGGTCCCCCTTGTTCTCCCGGGCTTCCCTGATCAGCTGTGTGACCACGCCTGTGTGCTCCAGACACCCCGGCACCTTCGGGATCCCTCCTTTCTAGACCGAGGTGTCAACGTATGACTTCCTCAGGAGGTAGTCAGTTAGCCGCCTAGCAACGATGCTGAAGAATATCTTACCCTCAACGCTGAGCAGCGAGATGTTTCTGAACTTGTCGATGGTCTTTGACTTTTCCTCCTTTGGAATCCAAACCCCTTCTGCAAACCGCCACTGCTGAGCAACTTTTCCCCTTCTCCATATGACCTTCCAGAGCCTGTGGAGTAGCTTCGGGCAGTTCTTATAAACCTTATAAGGTACCCCACTAAGTCCTGGGGCTGAGCTTCCTCTGGCCGTTTTGATCACCTCCTGGATCTCCTTCCAGCTGGCCTCCTTCCCGTCAAAGTCCAGAGTTGGTGCAGGCGGCTCAATCAGGTGCTGGCAGTGGCCCAGCCCTTGCTCCCTAGAACTGTCACAGAAGGTATCTCTAAGGTGATGATCGATCTCAACTTTGGAGCAGGTGAGCCGGTCACTCCACTTCTTCCCAAGTAGCTGCTTTGTGAACCCAAAGGGATTCAATATAAAAGCAGCCCGCTTCCTGGCCCTCTCTTTCCTCCTCCTCCTGTGCCACTCCGCTCTCCTCAGGGTCATCAACGTCTTACGAAGGATGACACGCAACTCTGTTAGAGGACCCCTCGCTTCATCCCTCGCCTCCCTCGCCTCCTTGAACTGTAGCCATGACTCAGCCACATCCACCGCCTCTCTATACCCTCTCCAGATTACTGGTTGCTGGATGGTCTAGTGTTCTGGAAAACCACATTGTTACACTGATATTATGCTTTTTAAGTACTGTAGAAAACATAAAACTAATATAACCTATTATTATATTACAATTCCATACATTTATCCCTCTATTTTCCTCTCTCATTTCCATGCCTTATTATTACCTCCACCAATACTCTAATTGCAAATATTTTACCACATTTTTACTAAAAGAAATATTACCGTTTTTGCTTCCTTATTAGTCTATTACAGAAATTATACCCACATATTGCCACTAGTCTCATTATTATGACCAAGATATTAATAAGCCATGACCCAGGTACCATATATTTCATCTCCAACCCTGAAAAGATAAAGTGTAATTTCAACACTCATAGAGGATAGAATAATTGTTATTGAACAAATGAAGAGAAATAATTCTTAAAGGGAAAGTTAACTCAAAAATACATCGTATACGTCAGCTGACTCCTCTCGATGTGGAGAGATGGTCCAGTCTTCCACGACCGGGACGAAAACCACATTGTTCCTCTTGAATCCGAGGTTTGACTATCGGCCGAATTCTTCTCTCCAGTACCCTGGCATAGAATTTTCCAGGGAGGCTGAGGAGTGTGATCCCCCTGTAGTTGCAACACACCCTCCGGTCCCCCTTCTTAAACAGGGGGACCACCACCCCAGTCTGCCAGTCCAGAGGCACTGTACCCATCTGCCACATGATGTTTCTGAGGCGTGTCAACCAAGACAGCCCCACAAGATCCAGAGACTTGAGGTGCTCAGGGCGGATCTCATCCACCCCCAGTGACCTCAGCTTAGGGGATCAACGAGTCCACAACAGAGCTCTCGGCCTCTGCTTCCTCAGCGGAAGACATGTCGGTGGAGTTGAGGAAATCCTCGAAGTACTCCTTCCACTGTCCGAGAATGTCCCCAGTCGAATTTAGCAGATTCTCGCCCCCACTGTAAACAATGTGTGCAGGACACTGCTTCCTCCTCCTGAGACATTGGATGGTTTTGGTTTGCCAGAATTTCTTCGAGGTCGGCCGATAGCCCTTCTCCATGGCCTCACCAAACTTCTCCCAGACCCGGGTTTTTGCCTCCGCAACTACCTGGGCTGAAGCTTGCTTGGCCTTCCGGTACCTATCAGCTGCCTCCCGAGTCCCTTGAGCCAACCAGGCTTGATAGCACTCCTTCTTCAGCTTGACCCTTCAGCATCCCTTACTTCCGGATTCCACCAACGGGTTCAGGGGTTGCTGCCACAACAGGCACCGGAGACCTTACAGCCACAGCTTTAAGCGACCGTGCCAAGAATGGAGGTGGAGAACATGGTCCATTCGGACTCAATGTCTCCAGCCTCCCATAGGATCTGTTTGAAGCTCTGCCGGAGATGGGAGTCTCTCTGACTGGAGACTCAAACGTTCCCAGCATAGCTTGTATTTTTCTGAATTAGAGCAATAGCTAGAGCATTCCTGCTAATATTTAGGGGCTTTTTTTGGTGGCAGGGGCTGACATTTTTACAACAGCTAACTTTAATTTAACACCTCCCTTGGACTGGGGTGTGGATTGTCAGGTTGTGGTAACAGGTGGGTTGAAATTGTATCTAGTGTGTGGATTGTGTATGTGTAGATTGTGTTTCATAGGCGATCTGGCAACTTGGGTGACAAACATCCAAAACAAACATCCAAAACTAGGATCCATGTAGTCAATTTAATTCCAATTTTCAATTTTATTTATATAGCCCAATATCACAAATCACAATTTTGCCTCAAAGGGCTTTGCAATCTGTAACATAAGAGGGTCTTTAGACCCTCGGTTCAACTAAGGAAAAACTACCCCCCCAAAAAAACCTTTTAACAGGGAAAATAAAATGATAAAAACCTCAGTATTTATTCATAATAAAGTTTGAGGGCCATGTAAATTACAGAAGTTTCCAGGGAAAAACAGAAAAACAGGAAGGTGCCGGAAATTGCCTTAAAATACGGGAGAAACCCTGGAATAATAGGAGTGTTGGTAGGTATGCATAAGAAGAGCGTAAAAATTTACTAGAAATTGTATGAGCAGTGTATAGAAATATTTAATTGGATTAGACATGTTTTTTATTCATCTGTTAGTCAGGCTGGAGAATAAAGGTTGCTTGTCTTTAATATTCAATGAGTTATTTTCACATTAATTAATCATCAGTGTATTCCTTATGAGATGAGCAGAATTATGAGTGAAGCAAAATTGCTGTAAACAAGTGAAACAATCACCAGAAAGGTTGGCTAATGTGGAGGCTGAGGGAAATGTACTCATTGTGTTATGAGAATACATTACCCTTATTTTACCATTTTAATTCTACTTAATTCTCCACCTTAGTTTAGTGTTTACTCACAAACTATCTGCTCACCTTGCTTTTCTGTTCACTTCTCTTTTTCTTTTCTCTACACACACAAACACCTACACCACTGTCTCTTACTGACTAAGAGACAGAGGTGTAGGTGTATAGGCAGTTGTAACACCTGAACACTACTGTAACTGTTGCAATTATGTAAGACTGTGTGAAATGTTTTTAGCAAGCGAGCACAGAAGTCTTAACAGGTAGGTAAAAGTAATGGATAAATGGTTGAAATAAATAGATAAAATGGCTAAAAAGCTCAAATGATTAGCTAAAATTATTGGGTAAATTGTTGAAAAAGTTAGCTAAAAGTGTTGGATAAATAGTTGAAATAGGTTGGAATATTCAGCTTCACTCAAAGTGGAAATAGTATGATTGCTGACCAAACCAAAATTAACAATGACACTTCTACTGTATGAACATCCTATGGTAACAATATCTGCTTTTATATAATCAAATGTGTTAAACATTTAGTACATGATAGGTGGGAATCCATGAAGGGGTAACTGAGTTCAGTTGACAGGCCTGTGGGGTTACCTTAGACCAAAAAGTTTGGGAACCCTGTCTTACTGCACACAATATTTGAAATGAGGTGTAATGTGACACATATTACTCCACTTCTTTTTGTTTCTCTCTCCCTGTATGTGCCTGCTCTGTTGACTTTCTTTGTACCACCGGTGCCAGACAGTTATCAGCAAAGGGGCACAGGGTTTTCATGGTCTTAGATTGGACGTGTTTTCGATAATGTTATCGCAACTGAGTTTGGCCAGACCGAGGAGGTGTCCCTCTGCTGAGAATTTATGCCCAGCCTTGGACCAGTCAAAATTGAATATTCAGCCAAGGCCAAGTGGTTGTATACTCCCATTTTC
>CM022490.1:2384306-2403928 GCA_011952105.1 Coreoperca whiteheadi
AGTCGGTCCGCACCGGCTACTGGGGCTTGGCTAGCAACTACCGACTGAGCTCCCATGGTGCGGAACCGCGTTTCCAAATCACTAAGCCTCGCCTCCAACGCTACAAATAAACAACATTTATTACATGTACCATTATCAGTAAAGGAGGCAGAGGAATAGCTAAACATTTGACACACCGAGCAAGAGAGAGCGGGAGAGGAAGAAGGAGAGAGAGGGAGAGAAGCCATTGCTAGCTGCTAAGGTAGAGACTGGTAGCTAGCAACACTGAAGCGCCGTAAGTGCTTAGGCAAAACTAATAAATGTTCAAATGTAACGTTATAGCAGATAGTTAGTCAGTGTAATGAAGAGTTGCACAAATTAGCTGTGTTGAGCTAGAGCAGCAAACTACACGCTACAGGTAACAAACAAACACCTGTAACCGGAAAGGAGACAAAACGCTTAAGTCAGCACGTCAGTCAGCACGTCAGGTTTCTCAAGATGAAAACACGGATGAGGAGAACATGGGGACGAAGCCATCGTGTTAAAATTTTAACACACATGTATCACATAACCAATAAACAAAATGATAAGTTGTCCTGTTTGACCCAATTTGGCTTTTCACAACTGAGATCCTCTAGTAGAGTAGGCCTGCATGATAAATCGTTATAAAATCGCGATCTCGATTCACCCTGTTCACGATTTTAATTTTAAATAACTTCGATTTAAAAATAATAATAATAATAAAAACTTTGGCCTTTATATTGAAAGGACAGCTCTCACAAAGTTCAGGGCTTCAACCTCAGCCAATGACAAAGCACCTTTTAGTGACCTTTTTCACTCGTCAAGCGAGCCTGTAGTTCGGAAATAAACAAAATGGATATTAGTGGTATAACGGATCACAAGGATCAGAAGTGTCTACATACCGTTATAGTTTTGTCCGCCACCTTTCTTCCATCATCATTATATTTTACGGGAAAGCCGAAATGCTCCCATACGTGCGATTTAAATGATGCCGGAGACTTTAAGTTCTTCTGCTGCACCGCTGGCCATCGTTGACTTATTAACACGCCCACCTGAACACACGACTGTTGTGTGTAGTTTCACTGAAACTCAGCATCCAGTTTAAAATAACGCAATTACTTAAAAAGCAATATCAGCAGAAAAGCTCTTTCACTCTGCGATCGCTAAACATTTTAGTTTAATCTGCTAGTTAATAAAAAAAAGCGCAATTAATCCGCGGGTCACTTGCATGCCGAACTGTGGGTCAGGATCCGTACAGATCAGAATCAGAAATACTTTATTAATTCCCGAGGGGAACTTCTTTGTAACAGCAGCTCACTATCACGTCAGTGCACACAAGAATGGAAGTACTAAGCAAAAAGCAAAAATATAGTATACTATAATACAGGTACAAAAATATAATACACTATAATACAGGATCACGATTCAACTGCGATCCGTTTCACCCCTAATGGATATTGATGAAAACTTGTAGGCTTGTGGCGACGTGGAATTTTCTTTGTGCCAAAACAAATAGTTTTGGTACTGCCAGTTTGTTTTGCCATGGTTCATGTGTGTAATAAACATCACGCTGCATGAGAAAAAAAAATCGTTGCAGAGAACTGTGATATCAATTCTAAGCTAAACAATCGTGATTCATATTTTTCCCAGAATCGTGCAGGCCTATAGTAGAGTTAGTGGTGGTGGAGGCGCAGGTCAGGTCCACTGTCTCTTTTTCTTTCTCACTTTCAAACACATGAACACATGAACACAAATCAAACGAATCTTCTTGGTATTACTATTTTTCAGCATAGACCGCAAGCCAGACATCGACTTCAAAACTGGTTACATGAAATAAACCAAGCGAGGACACAACTACAGCAAGCACTACAATTACCAGCAGTTAGCGGTGTTGGGACCACTGGACTCCACATGTGAATTCGCATTGTGTGACTTAAAATTAACTTTATTTTGAAGCAGCCTCTCATTCGGTCACTTCCAGTACCTATACCCAGATATCCTGAACTTTCCCCGACTGGGTAACAAAACTGCAGCTCACCTGGTTTTCTTTCTCTTTCCATTCTCATACCTGAGACTGGAGGTCTCCTCCACCGTGTAATCTGCTTGGTGCAGATACACAGAACTCTCTTTCTTACGGCAGCAACGCGAGAACCACAATTCCCCGCCTTGTTCATTCACAATGGATTGCAAGATAACTGCAGCATGAAAGCAATTTTTCTCCATCCATGAAATGGTAACATAACGCTTACTTACATATAGCAGGCATAGTGTAACACGTTTGTGTGGCGGTTTATTGTTGTGATGTGTTTTAATCTGTTAGCACGTTGCTACCACATAACCTAAGTTGATGTTAGTTGACGTTATGCTTCACCCCGACAGAGTCTTTGAATGTTTACTAACTTTTTTTTACTTGGCCACATTATACACATACATCTTGATTGGGGCACACACAGCAGACAGAAACTTTAAAACTTCGGCTTCACATGCTTCTTTTGCTCTGACCACATGTGTTCCTGCGCAAGGCATACGGAGGCAAAACAAAGAAACATACACACATTCTTTCTGGCACACACACATACAAACACACACGTGCTCCCTCACTCCCATACACACAATTCAGTTTTTCTTTAGTTCTAGCACTTTAGAATTAGGTTTCATATTGTGTGATTTTCTTTTATTATCGTTTTAATAAATGTTTGTGGATATTCATGCTGGTTTCTTCAGTGTTCCACAAGAGTGAACACTGCCAACCTCTTCTATGATGGCATATTTGGTTATAGTTATTAAATTAATTATTGTTCAGAGTTCCAAATTAGCCAGGTAGTTTAGTATATTTTAGGAGACTAAATTAAATAATACATTTTCTCTTCTTTAAGAGTGGTGCCCCTTTATTGGGCAAGGAACCATCGAGCATTCAAAACGGCTTCACCCTGCCTCTCCATGAGGTTGTATAAACGTATGACGTCTTTCAGCCAATCACTGAAGATCAGGCTGCATCACAAATAGTCACGCCATGGCATCTGACCAATCAGGAGTTGTCCAGAGAATTTCAAACTGTTTTTCAATTTGCAAAGTATAAATATATGCACCTACCTACTCCCACTCCGACAGATATAATATCAAAACTAACCATGGTAATTTGACGGAACTCACACATTATATGGTTGAATAGTTGTGCTAAATGTTAGGTGTTGTTTGTGTAAGAGTTTTTGAAATGAGTGAAATTTGTGGCATGAGAAATGGTGACACCATATTTTATCAGACGTCCAGTCCACATAAGATTAGCGCAAGTGACAATATGTCCTTATTTAGACATAAGCCCTATGTAGGGTTTATTTATTTATTTATTTTTAACAAATAATGCATAGTAAAGTAGGATAATAGTACTCAATAGTGCATTGTATGTTGCCACGGGTTTGTACAACATTATAAAGTGATCCAGTGGGGTACTTAACTCATTTATAGCCATTTTCAATTCATAAATTGTGAAATATGTGTGATTTGGTCAGTTTTATGACCTTATAACAGTTATTATACTGAAATGGCATATATTGTTGTATATTTTTACTGTGAGCTTTATTACTGCTAAAATAAGTGGTACCACCAGTACTTATAATGCTATTTTTCACTTCTCATTATAAATTTACAATTTATATGTCAATATTCTTTGCTTTCAGTAGATCTGCACTTCACTGTTACTGTTTTCCTTCACTTCCATGCTCTTTGCAAATACTGCTTTGAAATATAGTACCTATTTTCTATTACTGGTACCATTCGCCTATTTCTAATAGTACACACAAACCCACAGTCATTTACACACACACACACACACATACACACAGAAACCGAGAGAGTGAAGAGGAACACAAAATTGGTAGTGTTTTCCTTATAATAACTCAAAGTTGGCTTGATATTAACCGAAAAACTACTCTTTTATAGCTGTTTACTCAACTTTTTTATGGAAAGAGAAAAACTGTTATTGTGCCAGTTTATCCCGCCATCAGTGATGATGAGGGCTCCGAGGAAGAAGACAACGACGTGGCAGACCCTGACTTCATCCCACCCACCCACAGCCTGGACACACCAGGCCTGAATAACATGTGAGGTGCTTGAGGACGACGACAACAGTGACGACAAGAACGAGGATGAATACCAGCTAGCACCACAAGCCAAGAGGCCCACCAAGAATGGGAAGCCAGCAGCCAGACTAACCACCTAGAAGAAGGTTGACCTGGACAATACAGCCCTGCCTGAGTACCAGCACTGTCCCCCTGACTTCATTGAGAATCCATTCCAGTACTTCAGCGGATACTTCTGCCACCAAGTCCTCAAGCACATAACATTCCAGACCAACTTATATGCAACCGAAAAGGACGTCAACACCACCACTGATAATGAGATAATGAGCTTTGTGGCTATCCTGATCTACATTGCTGAGCTGCCCTCTGTTGATGAATACTGGGCAATGGACTCCAGGGTTCCCTCAAGTCGTAACCCTAATGGCACCATGACAAACCGAAGTTGAGACCGGGAGGCAGAGTTGCAGACCTACACACTTCTCTGTGCTTCCAAAGCAGTTACCTACCTTAGTGACCGTATCTGTCCCCAACCCCAACCACTTAAATTAATTAATTAAAAAGTTAACAGAAAAGGAATTATACATAAAAGCCTAAAGAAAATTACCACAGCTGAAATAGCACAACAAAATAGGAGAATAAAAATTGGACTGTTAAACTTCATGTTGTACTAGTTAACGATGTAATGATCAGATTATCATATTGACTTATTTTGTCTTACTGAACACAGTAAGACACAGGGTCATGAAGAATATGTTAGAATAAATGAATCCACTCAGCCCAGTTGTATTAATGCTCACATTCCTCGAGGCACTGTCTGAGGAGGTGGAGTTGCAGCCATTTTTGACTCAAGCCTAATCATCAACCCTATCGATCTCATATTCGAAGGCTTTGTTCTAAGTCTTTCACACCAAACCTGGAAAACACGACAGCCAATTATATTTGTTATACTATACCGTCCTGCTGGTCCTTATTTTGAATTTTTATCTGAATTCTCAGTTTTTTATCAAGTTTAGTCCTTAAAACAGAAAATAATTTTTGTAGTTGATTAAAATTTTTATGTGGACGTAGATATTTATGTCATTAATAGATTTTACTGTAGATAAACCCACTAACTGATTTAACCACACCCTTGACCTTATTCGGTTATATGACATTGAAATTAAACATGTAATGGTCCGATAAAGAAGGATTCTGTGGAAAGACTTTTACTTGAAAGGAAATGGCATTTGACCAATCTGGAAGAATCTCTTTTAGTTTGGCAAGATAGTCTTAAAACATGTAGAAAAGCCTTCTGTAATGCCAGCGCATTAATAGAGGAAAAGAACAACCCCAGGTTTCTTTTCCTTCTCCTTAGACACTTCCTCCAGCTCTGCTGGGGGAATACCGAGGCGTTCCCAGGCCAGCCTAGAGACACAGTCCCTCCAGCCTGTCCTAGGTTTTCCCCGGGGCTTCCTCCCAGTTGGATATGCCCAGACACCTCCCTAGGGAGGCTTCCAGAACAGATGCCCGAGCCATCTCAGCTGACTCCTCCCGAGTGACCGAGCTCCTCACCCTATTTCTTAGAGAGCGCCCAGCCACTCCATGGAGGAAACTCATTTCGGCCTCCTGTATCCGGGATCTTGTGCTATGACCATAGGTCAGAGTAGGAACATAGATCGACCAGTAAATTGAGAGCTTTGCCTTGCAGCTCAGCTCTTTCTTCACCACAATAGACTGGTATATTGACCGCATCACTGCGGAAGATACACCGATCTGCCTGTCGATCTCCCATTCAACCCCACCATTGTAGTGTTTCAATGCACATAATCCACTCACACAGGGGCTTTCACTTATGTTGCCTGATCAGACCTCTTCTTGTATTGTGTGTGTGTGTGTGTGTGTGTGTACAAGTCAGGCTTGATTATGATTAGCTACATATATTTTCTTGATTTACTGAGGTCACCCAATTCTCCACCTCTGAAGACCAGGTGTAAACACAATGCAGATGGAGTTTACATGAGCCACAAAAAAGATTGTAGTCAGAAAAAGAAACATGAATCAAATATAAATATATATATGTCTCTGACTCCTGGACCGGTACCGGTTTCTGCTTTTCTCCCGTTATACCAACAGCTGCACCTCCAGTCACCAGGATGTCAAGCTCCTGAAGTTCGCAGATGACACCACTCTCATTGGGCATATCTTTGAAGGGGATGAGTCTGCTTATAGGAGGAAGATTGAACACCCGGTGCTGTCAGAACAGCTTGCATCTCAATGCTCTTAAGACCGTGAAGATGGTTGTGGATTGAAGGAAGAACCCAGTCTCATCTGCACTCAATTACCTTGTTTGACTCCCCTGTTGACAAAGTGGACGCTTCCTGGGCACCATCATCACCCAGGACCTCAGCTCCCTCACCAAGAAATCCCAGCAAAAGATGTAATTCCTGAGGCAGCTGAAGAAATTCAACCTGCCAAAGACACTTTTACACAACCGTCATCACGTTCATCCTCAACTCCTCCATCACCGTCTGGTACGCTGCTGCCTCTGCCAAGTACAAGGGCAGACTGCAGTGTACCATTCACTCCACCGAGAAGGTGATTCTCTGCAATCTACCTTGCATCCAGGATATGTTAAGCCTTGCTCTGCTATTCTGAATTATGTCACTCCCCTTAAATTGAAAAAGCCTAAGCATAAAGGTCTGCCTTGGCTTAATTACGCCACCAGAGTCTTAAGGAGAGAGTGCAGAAAATCGGAACAAAAGTGGTAGTGTGAAAAGCTTCAAATTTCCTTTGAAAATTTGAGAGACAATCTTTACAAAATCAGAAAGGAAGAAGTTAAAGCTGCCAGAGCAAAATACCTTTCCGACTTAATTTCCAACAACACTCATAATCCCAAGGTCTTATTCAGTACCATTAACCTGCCCCAAGTAACAGTTTAGATGTGTCCCTGGCAAAGTGCCAAGAACCTTTTCATTGGCTAAGTTGAGGACATTAAATGAAAATCCCTCATCCACCTGTGATCTAGTTGTTGTTCATCAAATTTAGGCCATTTCAACCCATTATGCTACAATCCCTCAGAAAGATTGCTTCCACCATGAAACCTGCAACTGCCCCCTTGACGTTGTCCCAATTGCCCGCCTGAGGGATGACTTGACATAGCTGGTCCCAGAATCTTTTCTATTATCAACAGCTCCCTGGCCAGTGGTACTGTTCCAACCTGATTCAAGCTTGCCCCTCCTGAAATAAACCCCACTTGACACCACCTTGTTTAGTAATTATAGACCAATCTCTAAACTTCCATTCCTGTCAAAGGTTCTCGAAAAGGTTATTCTTAGTCAATTGCTGCCCTGCCCATACAAAAACAACATCTTTCAAGATTTCAGTCAGGTTTTAGGGCTCACCATAGCACAGTCTGCCTTGTTGACAGTGTATAACTACCTGATCTTCTCTATCAACTCTGGGGACTGTGCAATCCTGATTCTTCTTGAACTCAGCGTTGCGTTCGATGTAGTGGATCATGACATTTTAATTGACCGTCTCCGGTATTGGATTGATATTGATGGCACTGCCTTGAACTCATTCACATCCTACGTCAAAGATACAAGGTTCTCCATCAATACTGTAATGCTTCCTCTTCACTAGCTAATCTCCTTTGTGGGGTCCCACATGGTTCCAACCTAGGTCCCATTCTTTTCTCTATGTACATGCTTCCCCTTGGCCAAGTAATTTCCTTTCACATGCCGACGACACAGCTGTATCTCTCCCTGTAACCAAATGAAGAGACAAATGATGGCACAATATTTCTTACAGTTAAACAAAATGTTGGGACTCCACAGATGAGCTCAATAACTTGTGTGAATTTTAACTAAACTTTCATTAGGACATTGCAGTCTCTTTTGTGCCACAATCCCGAGAGCATTGAATGCAGCATCCTTGGCCAGTCTGACCTCTGACCTAGGAGTCAGTAGGTCAACCAAAGGAGCCAGCGACCACTGTTTGTCCTCTTTTCTCCGCTCAACATTTGGACCATGGAGGTCTGCCTGGAGCACACCTACTAGAGAAGGACAAAAGGGGGTTATGCCGCAAAGCAGAAGCCACCCTTCCTTCAGAACTAAATTAAACAACAGCGGTGCTGGAATGCAGGCACTCAACGGAACCTCGCACACAAGCGGCTCAGGGACATCAGCTTTGAACATCGCAAAGCCACCCACGTGTACCAGCTGCCAATGGTAACAACTGACATTGCTAATTTACCTCCCACCCATAAATATGATTCCCAGCTAAAGTTGAAAGAGAGCCTCAGTCACTTGAAGCTTCCAGTGGGAAGCCTTCTTTACAAATGTGCATATGCTGTACCGGCTGAACAACCATCCCAGGTAGCACCCCAGCTACATGGAGAACATGATGATACAAACAGCTGCCCAAAATGCAGCTTGTTTTATGGTGCCTTTGTGGAGCTTGATCTGAGAAAGTATGCAGCTCTGGAACAGGTCACCATGGAGCAGAGTTCCTCTCATCTTTGGCATGATTCCAGGAAGATCCAAATCACTGCTAGCTCTGCCAAGAAGGTCCCAGTCAGACCTGAGCCCACTAGGTTCCTTTCTGGGCACCTTAAACCAGGTTCCATGGTAATGCAGCCACACTCCAAGGAGAAGAGAGTGAGGCTGTGGCCTGCCAGTGGTTAGAGGGCTCTGGATACTCCATACAGCACAAAGGCACTGTTGTCAGTGTTGAAGAGCCCTGGTTATCTGCAAGCCCTGATGGAGTACTTTATTCAAAGGAACTGTTGGAAATCAAGTGTCCTCTGCTGGGAAGAAGTGGCTGCCAGGTGGACCTCTTCACAAGCAGGGGTCCTGATGTGAAGCTGGTAAATGGGTTACCACAGCTACTACCACATGGGTCACGGGGCTATTTCTTCCGAGGTACAGCTTGGCCTGAGAGCTTGCAAGCTCCTGAGCTGGGCTCCCTCTCAAAAACATCTCATGGATGTGCCCTATGATGAGTAATTTTGTTCAGAAACAGTTTCAAGATTGAAATCATTCTACTTCAAACACATGCTTCCACATATTGTCGATGAGATCCTGTTACTAGTAAGGCGTAGGAAGGGAAGGAGGACCCAGATGCAGACCGGTTGAGGTGAGGAAAAGAGGGTTTATTCAGTAGTCCTGGAGGCAGCGATAAATCCAAAAACCAAGAGCAAAGCCAATGTCCAAAGGGTCCAAGAAATAAATCCAAATGATTGGGAAAACCCATGGGACGAACAAATGCATGGAAGGACCGGGAGAGAAACACGCTGGCCATACAACAACAAACTGACAAAGACACTGGGAGAACACACTGACTAAATACTCTTTAGGGAGGGGGAGACAACGAGACACAGGTGCACAACAAGACACAGGTGAACACACTCAGGGAAACAAACAGACACAAAAGGGAGCAGCCCCCTTACCAAAATAAAACAGGAAGAAACAGAATAAATTCCAAAACATAGACTAAACAGACAATTTCAAAATAGGACAAGAACTAACACAAGACACTCACAGAAGTAAAGCAGACCAGGGACAGACAGAATAAAACAAAACACACTCCCAAAACCCCAAAATATACACTAAAGAACCAAAACCATAACAGTCCCCCCCCCCCCCCCCCAAGGGACGGCTTCCAGATGTCCCCAGAAACAAAACAGACCCACCAAAAAAAAAGAAAATCAAGGGCACAGGCCCAGGAGTCTGAAAACCAAGAGTCAATAAAAGGAGTCCAACACAAATGAGGGTGGGCGGAGGGATATCCAGAATTCATGGGGTCATATAAGCTCTGGGAGGTGCGACTGTGGCCGTTCTGGCCCAACCGGGAGTTGGCGGTGCGGCTGCAGCCGTTCTGGCCCAACCGGGAGTTCGCAGGGTGGCTGCGGCCTTTCAGGCCCAACCGGGAGTTCACAGGGCGGCTGCGGCCGTTCAGGCCCAACCGGGAGTTTGTAGGGCGGCTGCGACCGTTCAGGCCCAACCAGGAGTTCGTGCTCCACATCACGTGGAGAAGACCGCTTAGCAAGCATTGGCCGCACTGCAGACAGCGGAGACTCGGGGGCGCTGGGCAGCGGAGACTCGGGAGCGCTGGGCAGCGGAGACTCGGGGCGTCTGCCACGTCTTCCTGTGGTGGGAGGCCAAAGAGGCAGCTGGCTTGCTGGCTGGGACTCCGTCTTGTCACCGTCTATAAAGGCAGTCACCCATTTAGGGATTGAGTCCTTTAACACTTTAACCACAGCTTAGCTGAGATGGCGTAGTGAGCCGCGAACATAGCCGCTCTCCGGTGGGGCTCCATACTGGCTGAGGTCCAAGGTGAGCTCCACCAGTTCATGAGAATCTTTGTCTGCTGGGTCCATGTCTGGTCAGTTTGTTCTGTTAGAACCAAAACCATAACAGATCCAGTCAGGCAGGCTAACACTCAGCAACAGGTATAAACAGTTGTGTGACAAGAAAACCAAGGAAGGCCATGCCAAACCATGCCATCTCAAGACAAAGACCACTAGCCAGTGTTTTTAATTGGGGAGCTGTGTAAAAATTATGATCTGGCATATGTGTTGTCAATTGCTTTTTATATTTAGACACACGGTCAAATTGTAAACAGTGTTAAGATGTGATGTGTTACATATTTATACATATATAAATATACATGCAAGACAAATATAAAATATATATATATATATATTATTTATATTTCACTTGCATGTTTGTTCTAAGAAATTGTGATAGTTGTTTAATGAACTTGATTTACTGTTACTAGTAAGTAGTGTGATTTGTTTATGAACTTGATTTGTAATTTTATTGTATAAAATTATTACTTGCTGGTGCCAATAACAAAAAAACAATCATATGGCAAATTGAAGTGATTACTCCAATTTATTTTTGTAAATTTACAAAAAACTGTTAAATGAAAGTCATAGTAAGCATACAATATATATATACACACACACACACTTGTAAGCATAACAAAATCACTAACACATTACATCACAGCTGGAAATGTAAAAGATATTTGTTATTGTGAAAAGAGAAACAAGTTGATTTTATGTTTAAAAAAAGAAGCAAAATTTAAGTATATGCATTTTACTAAAACAGGAATTACAAAATGAGAAGGATAAACCTTCTCATTTAGTTAGCATAGAAAGATTATTGATCAATATTAAGTTACTTTGTCATCAAAGCAAACATATTACTGTACATCTATATTACATTATAGTAGCAGTGTTCATTTCAATTTCTCATTCTGCTTCCTCAATAATGATATCCCCTCGTAAGTTACGCCGAGCAGCACAGATTCTCAGCATTTTATCCATCTTGGGGGTGAGGTTGACTGGTACAGTCTCTGAAAGTATTCTGAAGCGTTTCAGTCTGCAAATCACACGCTCCACGTGTATTCTCACATTGGCAATCCTTCTGGTGCGAGTGGTGTCCTCCTCTCATTAAGTACATCTCTGATCATAAAGCCACAATCAGCCATCACCTCATCACCTGGTTGGAGGTACTCCAGGAACCCTGAGTCAGAGGTGATGAACCTGTCGCTGCTCCTTCGTCAGCCTATTTAGTATTATAATAATAATAATAGTGCCTTACCACCATCATCCGTATTAACGTTCAACATAACTTTTTTCCTCCTGGCCAGTGGATCTGAAACCTACTGGCGCCTAGACAATTTTTACTGGCCCACTCTCCAAACGTTATCAGTATTATCAGCTATTATTCACCCATTTAATTTGTAATATTGCAGGATTGCATTGGCGATCGCCAGTATCAGACAGAATTGCCAACTCGTTCTACATTCAGTCAACTCGTGGAGTGGCGGATTCAAAAGCAACGTAGCTAGACATTGCATGTTTGAGTTCTGATGCACAGTGGGTTGGCTTATTGTCACATTATTTTTAGCCTGACATGAGAGCATACCTATACTTATTGTTCTGTCAATAAACCTTTGTGCATCCTCAAATTGTTTTACCTGTAATGTTAGCTAGCTACCGGCAACGTTACATGAATAATATTAAACAATAATAACTCAGACTCACTTATTCCACGCTCCAAAACCCTCCGTGTCTTCTTAACGGCTACCTCATAGCCCAGAAACTTTTCCAGAAAAGGGTGTTGGTCTGTTGGTTTTCCATCAACAAAGTGAAATGAACAAACTTATGGACGTTTTGGTGGATGTTTGAAATTTAGAGCTTTTAGCCAAAGCCTTAACTGTTCTTCGTCCCTTAGTGGTGGATGCAAGTCGTAAGGGGCTCCACATCATTGTGAACAGTTCAAAGGATGATGTTCAAAACATTCTTGGTTTAAACAAATCTTTTCGCTTCCTCCAGTTGTTGTGGCATCCTTTCGCAGAACAAGCTGTGCTGCCCATGGCTAACTTTTGGCGAGTAACGTGAAGGATTATAAAGCTCACGACGCTAAACAAACTACTTCCACTCTAGAACGGAAGTAAGATTTCCTAATGATGCAATGCGGAAGTGGGCTTAACTAAGGTTTAACTAAGAATAAGGTCAATATCGCAGGTCCCTCAGGTTGGCTGACTTATGGCTCCTGGCTGTCCCGCGTACTAAACTGAAGCTCAGGGGTGACCCTAGATCCTATCAGATGTGCCCCTTTTTGAAGTCCAGGCTTAAAACATACTTTTACTCATGTTGCTAATTTTCTAACTGGTGCCTACTATGAACTGCTGGATCTGATTCCCTCTCTCTGTGTCCCTTTCTCTGTCTCTCTCTCTCTCTCTCTCTCTCTCCACCATATTTGATTTTTCTTATTATTTCACTCAATCTTCTTTCCATTTCCTATGAACTTGTTTAAGGCATAATTGTATGAGTAATAATTTGACAGTAACACTAATAGTTTTTCTCAGTTGGAGTTGTGGCCAAAGTACATTTTGTAATCAAAATCACTTCATTATTAGCTCCTTTCTGAGCCTGGTGATCTAGAGAGATTCTGCTGCTGAACTGTGCCTATTCTCCTTCACTGGCAGTGAGATCCTGGAGGACAGTACAAGGATCAGTCCGTGCTGATTGTGTAAGGAGCTGCTGGTAAGCTTCGTAAATCAGGAACTGAATAAACGTAGGTTGTGGCCACAAACTCAAGGAAAACCGCAGCGTACATTTGTGCAACGCCATTTTCTTAGTAAGTCTAACCAAGAATTGCTAAAAATGCTAAAATCATTATGTCTTGGGTATAAAGAACTAGAGTGATTTTCCACACTGACCTGAACTTCTCAGCACACTTCACCTTCTTGACTAAAACTACGTTTTATCAGCTCAGAAGACACTGCAAAGGGCAGACCGCACCCGACTCTCTCGAATGCCAAGAAGCTTATGCATGCCTCCGTCTCATGCAGACTGGATTACTGCAATGCACTTTCTCTGGCCTCACTCACAAATCAATAGCAGACTGCAGCTTCGTTCAAATGCAGCACCTCACATCTTCACCTCACTAGAACCAGGAATAGTAAAGACATTCCTCCAGTTTAAGCTTGTCTAGTTTTAGGTGTAATTTTGAAATGTAACCAATTCTGTTCAAGTCTTGCATGTGTCTGGTTCCCGGCTAAATTCTTAACCTTTAGTTTATATGAGTTGGCTCACATAGTCCAACTTTTCTGTACCAAATCTAGGCTAACGATGGGGGCTTTGAAACAGGCTGGCTATTAAAATCAGGTTTAACCACAAGTCACTGAGCAGGGACTAACTAACCCAGCCCTGAGCCTTTACTTTGGACTTCATAGCTCTGCTTGATATCCATAAAAAAACAAACATTTTAAAATTGCATGACTGAGTGTTCAGATATTTCAGGAGGAAAAAAAAGGTAAATTAAATAATTTAACATCCTCCTCGGGCATATTTAATTGTGCCAGAAATGGATAATTTAATTGGAAAATGTATCTTTTGTCAAATTAATGGCTGGGGGTGAAACAAATGGAATAGGATAAAAAACTGAAATAAATAAAAATGATCAGGCAGTTTGCTTAAGTGTTTGATCAAAGAAGGTGGCTAATTATTGTTGGACTCCCTGATCTCAGAAGTCATGATGTAATCAGCGCTTTGTTTTTTGGTGTGCTTTGGATAAAAGCGTCTGCTAAATGACTAAATGTAAATGTAAATGTAATAAGGTGAAGAAACAGATGCTGATACTTTCACACAGAGAAGAAGAAAAAAATTGTGTGTTTGGTGCTTTGGGTGATTTCACTTATTACCAATAGCGGATGGCAGTGGTCGTGGTGGAATACTGGGTTCAATGTGATATCTTCCTCCACCAAACTGACACCGCTTTCCCGCGTTGCACATTGCCCATTCCAGGAAACCCTAGTGCTGAACTGAATAATTGATCAGCGTGTTTCCCTGCTGTCTCTACGTGGGCTTTCTCTGTTGGCCTCTATGTCTGTCTGCCACTTTGTTTTCCTGGGTTTACTGTACATCACCCCCACTGCCTCATTTTGTCTCAACTCTGAGTCTGCCTGTAGAGGGGAAGAGGAACCTCTTTGCAGTAACTGTGTTAGTCTTTTCATCTCTATGTGTATGGTTGTATTTTCAAGCTGAATATGGTGGTTATTTTGCTGTATTTAAAGTTGGCCTGGAATTTGAATTGTACTACAACTACAGCTATTGTAGATATTTTTCAAAAGATGATAAAACAGTTTTTAGACATATTAGTGGAATCAGTGTACAAGCCTCTGATTGGATGTTTCCAATGGCAGTGGTTGAGTGAGTAGGCCTTTTCAGCAGACATTTTGAGTTATTAGATACACCTGTGATTTTCCTACTATAACATTACCAATGGCTCTGCCCTGTTCAAATGTCCAGGTAAGCTAGGTACAAAATTGTACAAATGATTATTTTTAGAACAAATGTAACTGAGATATCTATCAGATTATGCTGGTATGGTTTTGGCTCACTTATAAGTAAGAAGAATTTGGGTTGGAGTCAAAGAAATGTGAAGTTCCATATTAAGCGTAAAGACCCTGCTTTGTCCAGTGGTGTATCTGTATCTGGGAGCAGAGTTGATGGAATTAAATCTATTGTAACACATGATGTGCTTTTCTTACAGTTAAACGTCTGATACCTTTGAATTGGAGTATCAGACAATGGTTTGGATGGCCGCTGGACCCTAACAAGGACATATGATAATAAAAGACATTTGATTTAATTAGGGTCTGCAGACCTGTGGAATGAATTTGGAATGTAAATGGAGTATATAGTTACAAGTATCCTAGTGTGCTGATATTATGATACAATTGTCTTTGAGAAATTATTTAAACTATTCTATTTCTTTGTCTGTAACCTCTGCTTTTGCCTTGTAGATGTGTCATTTGTGTGTCAGCTATTGTTTCCTATGAACCATTAGCAATGTGTCTGTCCCTTTGAAAGATTAAACATTTGGAAGGACTGATCATGCTATTAAGTTTGTTTTCCACTCAAAGTAGAAGCTAGTTTGCCTTGCTGTCTTTCTTTAATGGATCTGGCTGTGGTGATGGCAAATCATCAGACTGTCAAAACTCACAGCAAGAGGTAATCCTGTGACCTCAGTACTTTGCACATAATTATCACGGTATAAATCTATTAAGACACGTATAGAATGCTGAGGTATACAAATACAAATCTACACAATAGTAAATGGTAAATGGACTGTACTTATATACTGCTTTTGTCTTCCGACTACTCAAAGTGCTTTCACACTACATATCACATTCATACCATTCACACACATTCATACACTGATGGCAGGAGCTAACTGCCCATCAGTACAAAGTAATCTAACCATTCACACACACTCACACCAGAGGCACAGCACTTTGGGGTTCAGTATCTTGCTTAAGGACACTTCGACACGTGGGCTGGGGGAAGCTGGGATCGAACCGCTGACATTCCGATTGGTGGACGACCCGCTATTCCACAAATCCATAGCCACCTCCAGTAGTGTGCTCAAGAAATGTAACGGAGATAAACTATATTTAGTGCCCGCCAAAAAGCCCCAATAAAATTATATACGAAACAATTTTAAAAACTGCGATGAGTTGGCCACTGTCCAGGGTGTACCCCGCCTAAGGCCCAAAGTCTCTGGGATAGGCTCCAGTCACCCGCGACCCCTAACGGGAACAAGCGGTAGAAAGCACCTGTGTTTTGGGAGAAATATGCTGCTTGGCTTATGATTTTACATATCCATTTCCATGTTGGGGAAAGATGGTAATGGTTAAACCTCATACTAGCAGTCTATCTACCATGTTAACATCCACACCTTCAGCATAATTTATACGTAAAGGATACTTCTGGTTACCGATAAATACATCTTGGGTCTTATTTTCAGAGTTTTGATTATAATTATTATCATATTGTCCTTAGGGGTGAATCTGGTAGCTGCCTTATGAGTTATTGTTGTGGATAATAGATTTTGTGTTTGGGGTTTATTTGCTGACCTTTTCCTTTATTGTGTTTATAGTTATATTCAGACATACTGTTCCTATTTTTTTAAATTTCTTTTTTGATTGTAAGAGAGTGGCATCACACCAGTATTTTTTTTTCTTTTAAGTATTTTTACTGTTCGGCTCGGGCCTACACCAAAGTAATCGCTTGGATTTAAGAACATAGTGACTTTGCTACGACAAAGTCCAACACGCAAGAAACAGAGGTCAGATGGTCAATCAAAGATGGCAGGAAAAGAAGGATACTATCATGGCTCAGGAAATGCAAAAGTGGACCCAAATGTAGACGAAGCAGGCTGCTGGATGTTTTTTAAGTTGTTTATTGATGAGAATAGCTTACAGGCAAGTACAGGCAGGCAAGTAGACAGATAACAGTCAGGTAGGTTTAGGTCAATTCAATTCAATTTTATTTATATAGCCCAGTATCACAAATCACATTTGCCTCAAAGGGCTTCACAATCTGTAACATACGACACCCTCTGTCCTTAGACCCTCGATTCGATTAAGGAAAAACTACCCAAAAAAACCCTTTTAACAGGGGAAAAAATGATAGAAACCTCAGAAAGAGCAACAGAGGAGGGATCCCTCTCCCAGGACGGACAGACATGCAATAGATGTCGTAAGTACAGAATAGATTTATAGCATCAAAACTATAACAAATACAGCCATGATGGCACAATTGTTGTATATATATATGTATTATTATGTTAGAAATATTTAGGTGGTACAACATAAGGGAAGATGATGGGTCCAGACGGACAACCGAGCAGCTCCAGGTGGAGCCCAACGAGCAGGACCCGAGCCACTCGTCCCCTGCACCATAGACACGGCAACACTGCCCCAGCAGGTCGCCATAGTCACAGATCCAGATACATCTCCGGACACTGAAATACCTGCTGAAAGTGACACTAAGAAAGAAGAGACGGACGACAATGCACAAAACTCATGGTTTCAATCTCTACACATTCAAGTAAGAGTGATTACCTATCAATGACCACACACACACACACACACACACACACAAACTCACTCACAAACCTCAAAATAGGCTTGAAATGTGATTTATCAAATTGACATGTGCTTACTTACCTCAAGACTGGAATTGCTTAACACTTCTTTTTTTCTTTTGCAGACAGTGATTTGTTGAACTAAAAAGTGTAAGGCATCACCTGTGTCATCCATTTAATCCCACAGGGCCCCATACTGACAGGCTTTTGGGTGTGTTTTGGAGCTGAGTGCTTTGATAAAGGCAGAGACGCTAAGAAGCATGAGCCACGGCCAAAGCCATTTCTGTGTTTGGCTGTGGAAATGGATTCAGTGACTTGATGTGTTCTGCCTCATTTAAACAAGCACACAGTATTAGGTAAATATTTTTAATTACGACTGCACGTGCAGTTAAGTAAATAACAACATGCACATTTATAAGCCAACCACTTGTGACTGATTATGCAGCAATTAATACTTTATTGTAAATTATATATACACTACAATTTCCTCATTTTCATCATAATTGCATGTACTATGATTTCTGGATCCGTCCTCTACAACTATGTTTTAGAACCTACATTTTGTCATTATAATTGTATATACTTGTAATGTTTTTTCCCCACGGTCGCTGGAAGGATGGAGCAATTGCCGGAACAGGGGCGGGATGGCAGGGAACTTTCTAGTTGGCACAGCTGGGCGCAATTAGTCCATCACACGCCTGGGTACTTAGGGCTCCGCTTCACTTCCAGGCGCCTCC
This sequence comes from Coreoperca whiteheadi, assembly GCA_011952105.1. Lineage (NCBI taxonomy): Eukaryota > Metazoa > Chordata > Actinopteri > Centrarchiformes > Sinipercidae > Coreoperca > Coreoperca whiteheadi. The sequence goes on from CM022490.1 coordinate 2,402,553, forward strand.
AGATCATCCGTTTACCGTGTGGTAACTTCGACTAGGCCTGGTTGTTAATAACTTCCTATACCTCGTGAATGAAAAGGTATTATCTCGATTTCTGTGTCCAGGTTCGTCCCGACACCCAGCCACTCCTCGCCAGCTATTCCTTGGGAAGCTCCGCACGCGGTCCTCCGCACCTCGCCCAGCTTTTCCTATCCTCGCCCCGACCTCGCTCCAAGGACCCAGCTCCTCTGCCCCGTTTCCCCGCCATTTCCCCATGTCTTTGGCCATCCGCGTGGACAATCGGTTACGGGAGCGTCGCCGAGTGAGGGCAGGGGCCTGTGCGTCTCCGTCTCCACCACCACTGCCTCCGCTGGGGCCCCCCGAAGCCCATCCACGGCTCTCCCCACAACACGCCGGTGGGCCCCGGGGCAGCGCCTAGGTCTCCACCTGCTGAAGAGCCAATGCAGCTGGGACAGACTCACCTGTCAGCCACCGAGCGGGCCCGGCGCCGGAAGGCAGGCGAATGCCTTTACTGCAGCAGTCCCAACCACCACATCGCGTCCTGCCCATTGCGCCCAAAAGAGAACGCTCGCCACTAATGGTGGGGATAGCGGTGAGCCAGAAAACTCCTTCTCTTTCCCCCCAACAGCGCATCGCTCTGCCAGCCATGCTTCGCTTCAGCCAAACCACGACCACGCTACCGGCGTTGATTGATTCAGGGGCTGATGATAACTTCATGGACCAGGACTGTGCCGAGTAGTTGGGGATTCCCATCGAACCACTAGAGACCCCGTTGGTGGCCAATGTACTGGACGGTCGCCTCCTGGCCCAGGTTACCCACCGCACGGCGTCAGTGGCATTGGTCGTGGCAGGGAACCATCACGAGGAAATCGCCTTCCATCTCATTCCCTCACCCCGAGCTCCTCTGGTGCTCGGACACCCGTGGCTGGCCCAACACAACCCCCACGTAAATTGGGAAAAGGGGGAGATCTGGGGCTGGAGTCCGTCATGCCACGCAACCTGCATAAAGTCTGCGCTTTCACCGTCTCCGGGGCCGACCTGCCCTCCTGAACACCAGGCCCCGGACCTCTCCAAGGTTTTCTGCAAAGATCATGCCATCTCCTTGCCCCCCCACCACCTGTATGACTGTGCAATTGACCTCCTTCTGGGTGCCCCGTTGCCAGTCAGTCAATTGTTCAGTATGTCCAAACCCGAACGGGAGGCAATTGAGAAGTACATCACGGAGTCTCAGGCAGCAGGAGTAGTTGGCCCGTCCACTTCCCCCTAGGGGCCGGTTTCTTCTTCGTGGAGAAGAAAGATAAGACACTGCGCCCATGCATCGATTTTCGTGGGCTTAATAGTATCAAAGTTAGAAATCGTTACCCGCTCCCCCTCCTGAA
>CM022490.1:2404958-2415348 GCA_011952105.1 Coreoperca whiteheadi
GAATTGAATTGAATTGAATTGAATTGAACCTACACCCTTGTGCCTTCTACTCCCGGCGCCTTACGACGGCCGAGCGCAATTACGATGTGGGCAACCGGGAATTGCTGGCCGTGAAGCTCGCCCTGGAGGAGTGGCGGCATTGGCTGGAGGGGGCGGAACAACCATTCGTCGTCTGGACCGACCACAAGAATCTTGCCTATATTCAGTCAGCCAAGACACTGAACTCACAACAGGCCCAGTGGGCGTTGTTCTTCAACCGCTTTAGGTTCACCATAACCTACCGCCCGGGATCCAGGAACACTAAGCCAGATGCCCTGTCCCGAATTGACGCCCCTGCTGACCTCCCATCCACTCCAGGGACGATACTACCCCTGGCTCGTGTCATGGCAACTTGGGAGATCGAGGACATCGTCAAGAGGGGACAACGTGCCCAGCCCGACCCTGGGGGGGTCCGCCAACATGCCTCTTCGTACCTGAGAAGGTGTGGTCTCAAGTCCTGCGCTGGGTACACTCATCCCGCTTTTCTTGCCATCCAGGGGTCAGCCGTACCTTCAGTCTGCTGAGGAGGAGGTTTTGGTGGCCCACCATGAGAAAAGACACCCAAGAATTCGTGGCCACCTGCACCGTCTGTCCTCGGGGTAAGACCTCGCGTCGTCCACCCGCGGGTCTGTTACACCCTCTCCCTATCCCAAGCCGGCCCTGGTCACACATGGCGCTGGATTTTGTGATGGGGCTCCAGGGTATGTCAGTCATCCTGACAACAGTGGACCGCTTCTCCAAGGCCACGCACTTCCCAGCCCTACCGAAGCTCCCCACCCCCTGCGAAACGGCCGACCTCCCTATACAACATGTAGTCCGGCTGCATGGTATACCCACGGACATTGTGTCCGACTGGGGCCCCCAATTCGTTGTAAGGCACTGGGGGTCAGTTTGTCATCCGGGAACCATCCACAGTCCAATGGACAGACCGAAAGAGCAAACCAGGACCTGGAGTCAGCCCTACGTTATGTCACGGCCAATAACCCCTCCTCCTGGAGCACATATCTGCCGTGGGTGGAGTACGCCCATAATTCCCTCACGAATGCCGCAACCGGGTGATCACCATTCTAGGCTTCTCTGGGTTATCAGCCGCACCTGTTCCCATCACAGGAAGAGGAGATTGCCATTCCGTCAGTACAGTCCCACCTACGGTGCTGCCAGAGAGTCTGGGCCGATACCTGAGCTGCCCTCCTTCGCACATCAGAGACCAACCGCCAGATTGCGGACCGCCGCCGAGTCCTTGCCCCGGACTACCAACCAGGCCAACAGGTGTGGCTATCCAGCAGGGACATTCCCCTGAAAGTGGAGTACAGGAAGCTCGCGGCCCGATTCATCGGACCTTTCGAGATTGCCAGCTTCATCAACCCGGTCACAGTCAGATTAAAGCTGCCGAAAACACTCAGGGTCCATCTGTCATTCCACGTCTCCCAACTCAAGCCAGTACACTCCAGTCCGTTGTGTCCCCCTAACACCCCCCCCCCCCAGGCTCATCGACGACCACCCGGCATACTCGGTCCGCCGCCTTCTGGACGTCCGCTGGCGGAGCCGGGGACTGCAGTACCTGGTGGACTGGGAGGGGTATGGTCCCGAAGAGAGGTCTTGGGTTCCCCGCTCCCGTATCCTGGACCCGGCCATGTTGCGGGAGTTCCACCGTGCCCATCCTGACAAGCCTTAAGGGGGGGGTACTGTAATGTTTTTTCCCCACGGTCGCTGGAACAATGGAGCAATTGCCGGAACAGGGGCGGGATGGCAGGGAACTTTCTAGTCGGCACAGCTGGGCGCAATTAGTCCATCACACGCCTGGGTACTTAGGGCTCCGCTTCACTTCCAGGCGGTGCCAGATCATCCGTTTACCGTGCGGTAACTTCGACTAGGCTTGGTTGTTAATAACTTCCTATACCTCGCGAATGAAAAGGTATTATCGCGATTTCTGTGTCCAGGTTTGTCCCGACGCCCAGCCACTCCTCGCCAGCTATTCCTTGGGAAGCTCCGCCCACGGTCCTCCGCACCTCGCTCAGCTTTTCCTATCCTCGCCCCGACCTCGCTCCAAGAACCCAGCTCCTCTGCCCTGTTTCCCCGCCATTCTGAACCTCAATAAACTCTGAATTTATCTGTCCAGTCCGCATCTGAGTCCTCTTATTCCAGCCGTTCCTAACAATACTATGATCTTCTGTTGTGAATCTCTTCTGTACAGACAACATATATTGCATGTCTGTTTTTTCCCCCTATTAAAGGGAGTTTTTTGGGTAGTTTTTCCTTACTCGAATTGAGGGTCTAAGGACAGAGGGTGTCATATGATGTATAGATTGTAAAGCCCTTTTTGGCAAATTTTGATTTGTGATATTAGGCTATATACATAAAATCCCTGAAAACCCCGACATTGCCTACTAAGCCCTGCCGTACTACCTCTACTTTAGTAGGCAAGGCTTACATGGCGGCGTTACCCGGCGTGTCGCACTGGGTTTCCAAGGAATCCTGGAAACAAGGGTCAACCGAGTACAAGCAAAAGTGATGGAGCAAGAAATTAATTTTCTCTTGTACAAAGGGGCCATAGAACAGATCCCCAACAGTGAGATGCATACCGGGTTCTACAGCCGGTACTTTATAGTTCCGAAGAGAGACGGTGGTCTGCGTCCCATTTTAGATCTTCGTCACCTGAACCAGCCTCTGAGGAGGTTCCGGTTCCGGATGTTGACGATCCCTATGATTGCGTGTCAAATTCAGTTCTCGGACTGGTTTGTCACGAACGATCTGAAGCACGCTTACTTCCATGTCTCTGTCATTCCTGGACACCGGAAGTTCCTGCGGTTTGCTTTCGGGGGCAAAGCTTACCAATATCGGGTGCTTCCCTTCGGCCTAGCACTCTCCCCTCGCACCTTCACAAAGTGTATGGATTCAGCCCTGGCTCCTCTCAGACTCCAGGGGATCCGCATTCCTCAATTACTTGGACGACTGGTTGATTTTATCCCAGTCTGGTCTCACCGTAGTACGGCATCGAGATGTTGTACTTGCCCACTTGAGGTGCTTGGGGTTGAGGCTCAACACGAGCAAGAGCGAGCATGGTCACTCCAACACAAAGGATTACGTTCCTAGGAGTAATGTGGGACTCAGTCACGTTGCGGGCACAACTGTCTCCCGCACGTGTTGAGTCAATCCTGACCATGGTACTCAGGGTGCAGCTAGGCCGACATCTCACTGCACTTCAGTTTCAGAAGCTGTTAGACCTCTTGGCTGCAGCATCCACCGTGATTCTGCTTGGATTGCTGCACATGAGGCACCTGCAGTGGTGGCTCAGCGATGCTGGATTTTCCCCGAGGGGCAATCCTTTTCGCCTGATCAAGGTTACACGCAGGTGCATGCGTGCCTTAGACAGGTGGAGACAACGGGTGTTCCTGACCCAGGGCCCAGTGCTGAGAATGGTGTATCACCATCGCACACTTTCGACGGCCGCCTCAAGCACCGGATGGGGTGCGGTTTTGGAAGGCCGCACAGCCCGAGGTCTGTGATTGACCCCGCATCGATGGCACATAAATTGCCTGGAGATGCGAGCGGTCTTGTTGGCCTTATGGCACTTTCTTCCAGACCTCAGGGGCCACCAGGTGCTTGTCCACTCAGACAACACAGCGGTGGTCTCCTACATAAATCGACAAGGCAGTCTGAGGTCGCGCCCTCTGTGCAGACAGGCGCGCCAAATCCTTTTATGGTCCCAGGGGAAGTTACTCTCTCTCAGAGCACTTTTCGTACCTGGGTACCTCAATGGGGGAGCAGACATCCTGTCACTACATGGTGCCTAGAGCACGATCTTGACCCAGTTCACTGCCCGCTTCAGTGCTGGAGTTCCTCCAAAGCAGGTTTTTGGCTGGACTCTCCCCCGCTACACTTAAGGTGTATGTGGCTGCAATCGCAGCATTCCACAGTTTGGTGGATGGTTGCTCGCTTGGGAAGCAGTGCTTCGTGGCACCTTGAGGATGAGGCCTCTGGTTCGAGTCGGAGTCCCTCCGTGGGATCTGATAGTTGCTGGAGTACCAATAAGTTTATTTGTTTGCACCGTTCGAGCCACTGGACAATGCAACAGACAGGTGTCTGGCCTTAAAGATGGCATTTCCGCTGGCATTGACTTCTCTCAACCAGGAGCAGGAGTCATCCGGTCCACCAACAGAGAACCAGGAGAAGGAGTCGGCCAGACCACAGAATGGGAACCAGGAAGGACTAATGACAGCTCTGTGACACTGAACAGCTGAGTCTCTGTGCCGCTGGGCAGCTGAGGAGCTGGCCATCTGTGAGGATGAGGAGCTGGCTGGAGTAGATGTGGTAGATGTTTTGGCCACACCCTAGACCTTTTTCTGGTATACAGCATTGAAATTGAACATTTAATAGTCTTTCCACAGAATCCTTCACTATCAGACCATTATTTAATAACTTTGAAACTCCTATTACTGGAGTACACACCACTAGTCAAATACTACTACACTAGATGTCTATCTGACAGTGCTGTAGCTAAATTTAAGGAAGTAATTCAATCTGAATTTAACTCAATGCTATGTCTTAACATTTCAGTCTGTCCCAAATTGATCATCTTGTTGATAGTGCTGCAGGTTCACTGCGAACGACACTTGATTCTGTTGCTCCTATTAAAAAGAAGATAATAAAACAAAAAAGGGTAGCTCCATGGTATAACGCTGAAACCTGCAAATTAAAGCAAACATCACGAAAACTTTCTAGGAGAATCTTGTTCAGCCTGGCAAGGTAGTCTTGAAATATATAAGAAGGCCCTCCGTAATGCCAGAGAGGAAAATAATAACGACCCCAGGTTCCTTTTCAGCACTGTAGCCAGGCTGACAGAGAGCCACGGCTCCACTGAGCCATGTATTTCTGTAGCCCTCAGTAGTAACGACTTCATGAGCTTCTTTAATGATAAAATTTTGACTATTAGAGAGAAAATTAATCACGTCCTTCCCTCGGCTGGTGCCAACCGATCAGTTAGTTAAACTTCAAGCATGCCTTAAGGACATAAAAACCTGGATGACCAGAAATTTTCTGATGTTGAACAAAACTGAAGTTATTGTACTTGGCCTCGAACGCCTCCGAGACTCACTGTCGGCAGATATAATTGCTCTAGAGATCACTGCCCTGGCCTCCAGCACCTCTGTGAGGAACCTCGGAGTTATCTTTGATCAGGATCTATCCTTCAACTCCCACATGAAGCAATCTTCAAGGACTGCCTTTTTTCACCTACGTAACATTGCAAAAATCAGGCACTTCCTGTTTCGAAATGATGCAGAAAAATGAACACATGCATTTGTTATTTCAAGGCTGTATTACTGCAATTCCATATTATCAGGCAGCCCAAGGATTCTCCACTTGATTCAGAACGCTGCGGCACGTGTACTGACAGAAACTAGGAAAAGAGATTATATTTCTCCAATATTATCTTCTCTGCACTGGCTCACTGTGAAATCCAGAATAGAATTTAAAATCCTTCTCCTCACCTACAAAGCTCTTAATGGTCAGGCACCGTTGTATCTTACAGAGCTCATAGTACCGTATTACCCCACTAGAACACTGTGCTCTCAGAATGCAGGGTTACTTGTGGTTCCTAGAGTCTCCAAAAGTAGAAAGGGAACCAGAGCCTTTAGCTATCAAGCACCTCTCTTGTGGAATCAGATCCCAGTTCGGGTTCGGGAGGCAGACACCATCTCCACATTTAAGAATAGGCTAAAGACTTTTCTCTTTGATAAAGCTTATAGTTAGGGCTGGCTCAGGTGAACCTGAACCATCCCTTAGTTATGCTTCTATAGGCCTAGACTGCCGGGGGACTACCGAGGATGCACCTCTCTCTCTTCACCTCTGTCCTCCTCTCCATCCGTATGCATTCTCATCCCATAAATGCATGTTACTAACTTGACTTCTTCCTGGAGTTTTGTGCTTTCTCGTCCCTCTCTTCTTTCTTACTGTCACTCTTCAGCAGGTATTTCAGTGTCCGGAGATGTATCTGGATCTGTGACTATGGCGACCTGCCTGGGCAGTGGTGCTGTGTCTATGGTGCAGGGGACGAGTGGCTCGGGTCCTGCTCATTGGGCTCCACCTGGAGCTGCTCGGTTGTCTGTCTGGATCCATCATATTAACAATATTTTATCCTCCTACACTTTTCAACATAATTATATACATATATACATATACAACAATTTTGCCATTGCCATCATAATTGTATGTGTCATGATTTTTATGCTATGAATCTATTCTGTACTTACCACATCTATTGCATGTCTGTCTGGCTGGCATGTATGTATATTCTCTGTTTTATTTTTGCTGAATACAGCATGAAAGTAAAGGAAGCAGCTCCTGGGTTACAGGTTGGACCCTCCCTGCTTCAATAGATCTAACCTTGAATCATAAGCTTAAAACTGTGGCAACGATTATCTCATTCCTGAACATTTTTCACATAAAACATGAAAAACTCTAGCAACATCATGCCTCTGCTCTTTAAACAAATAAACTTATTGGTACTCAAGCATGTGAATATTATCAGTCAATACCTCAGAATCACAACAAATAACATCAAAATTGTATGGCTTGATAGCTTACACTCCTGGTAGGGAAAAATACTTTCTATGTGTTTTTAGTTGAACATTCCCATTTATATTAAACTAAAATAATGATTTAATATATCTAAAAATCTTAAACCATCAGCTTAAAACTGTAGTATAAAATGCTTGACATCCAGGTCCTGAGTTCACAATACTGACGGTATTTGGTTAACTTTGATTATTACTAGGACTGAGTATACATACGATTTTCTGATCAAGATCTTCATTTGGACTATCAGATCTCTAAGACTAAGCTCTCTGTCTTTTTTCAGTGAGTCTGTGAAATTGTTTTACTTCCAAAGCAATTTTTTTTAAAAACACAGTGCCTCCCCTATTGCCCCATCTCACACTGAAAGTGATTTGACAGACATATAAGAGACAAGAGAGGATCCAAGATTATGTCTGTTAATTTGAGCCCATTTTTACTGACTTTAATAGTGAAACAATTTCAGTTTATGTTGTGTTAAAAATGAATAATGCAGATATTCAAAATGGTTTTTAGTAAAATTTTACACTGAATGCTGAAATAAATGACTCTGAAAATTATTAGCAGACAGTAATGGCTTAAAATAAGAAACATAAGTATGCATCTTCAACATTTACAAAACATCAAGTAACTTAAGAAGCATGTCATGAAGAAGGCAGACGAATCATCACCTAAGATGATTGGCATTTCAATCTAAAAAACTACAATCAAGATGGCCATGCTGCAATGAATCACTGCAACGAGACCAAGCAGAGGGGTCATTCATTAGAACCAAATGATAGAAGCTGGAAACACCCCGGAATTTGAATGTAAAACATGAGAATGCTAAAAATCTAAAAATAGATGAGGAAAGGATGTGGTGGGAACATTTATAAAATGCTGGTGAGTGCTCTCATTCTAGGGCTCTGATTTAATGCAATTGAGATGTTAGTGCATGGGCTAATGGCAAATGAGTTGCCCTAACAAGCTAAAAATAAAAATCTAATGAAACCTTTTTTTGGCTTTCTGTGAAAAGAGCTGGCCATCGATGTACCATCTGGCTAATGACAGGCTCGTTTTTGACAACTTCTTTTCTCCGAAGAGCAAACGTCACATCCATCTCTTTCTTACCTAGGGATCCATTTGGCTTTGTCTTCATCATTTCATTGACCTCCTTCCAGGTTGTGGTCATCCATCCCCTCTGGATATTCAGGTAGGAAATGTATTTGTAGTGTACCTTCCATGTTTACCACCATTGACAATGACTTCAACTCGACTCAGCTGGCACCACATTTTGATTCTATAATTACCCATCTGTTCTTCCATCCATGCCAGCCAGAGGATGACCCAGATTCTTTAAGAAAGGGGTGTGTTGTACCAAGGCTTTTGCAACAGCTTCAAAATATTCCTTTTCTGAGTATGCTTTAAATGCATAAATGGCTTCAGCCAGTTTCTCAAGGATATCATGTTTCAGCTTTTATGTCACTTTTGAGATAGGTTCCATCCCTGAGATAAAATAAGTTACCTTGATGAAATCTATACTCAACATCAACAGAAAATGTGGGAGTGTCAAATATCTCTAACCACTGAAAGCTTCTATCTAGGGAGGAGCATCTTGGTGTCTGCCTGGCTTCTTGTGTCACTACATAATACAATTTCTGCAGAGATTGGTACAATCTCAATCATAGGGATGATTTTGGTGGTTGGCTTCTCTGGGAGATCAGAGAGAATGGTAAAGTTACATAGTTTGTTGTTAAATTGAGGATCTTGGTATTGTAAGGCAAAGCTGTAGTTTGCTTGGAGAGTGCCTTTGTGCCAGCCAATCAAATCTTCAAGTGTGTCAGGTCGTTTTGTCATCATCATCATCATCATATACCTTGGAGACAGTAACCCTTATGGTTAATTTCTGTTGCACAGCCATCTGGGAAAAAATTATAAGACAGGTATATAGCAAATAAAATATTACAGCGTTACCATAAGTTCTCCTTGTACCCTGTATACTGAAAATGGGAAGATACCCTTCAACTCTGAAATCTGAACCACACACATAGAAGGGACATCCCTACAGAGAAGTTGGTAAGATCTCAAATGCTCACAGTTCCATACTGTCATTTTTAGATTATTTAGAGGAGAGCTGCCATTAACAAGTGCGGCTGATAGTGGTAACTGACACATAAGGGCTATTCGGTCGGTTGCCACATCAGAGGAAGCAGCGTAGATGCTAGGATGTAGGCAGTTAGAAGCTAGGCGTGTCTCCTCGCCACCAGCTTAAACAGTCCTTATTCAATGCTTTAGGGTAATACTCTGAGTGTAAGGATCGGACCCTATAGAAACAGAGATCTGACCGATGTCACAGTAAGAAAGTTCATCTATGACTGTGGCTTCAACTTCACAAATACTCGAAATAGTCCAGTCAAAGAAAGCTTGTTTTAGCAGCTTTGCCTTAGTGGTCCATCTCCTCACAGTCCTGACCACAGACTTAGCAGATTTTAGTTTCTGCCTGTATGTTGGGAGAAGATAAATCAGTGATTGGAGAGTCCCAAAGCTGCACGGAGGACAGAGCGATAGGCGTCCTTTAAGAAAGTATAGCAATGGTGCAGCATATTAGTTTCCCTGGTGGGACACGTTGATCAATGTGCTGTCTTTATTTTGGCAGTTCATGGCTGATGTTTGCTCTGTTAAAATCCCCAAGAATGATGAGCAGAGAGTCAGGATTTTTTTGCTCCACGTTAGTTATCTGGTCAGGCAGGTGTTGTAACCTGTGCATCACTAACACAGGCCTGAAGTGCGATGTAAACCCCGACCAGTATAAATGAGAAGAACTTCTGCGGTGAATAAAATGGTTTACAGTTTATGAAAATTGTCTCTAGATGAGGGCTTCATGATTTGCTTAACACTGTGACATCTGTGACCCAACCTTCATTTATGTAGAAGCAGATATCGCCTCCCCTCATTTTCCACGACAGCTCTGCCATGCGGTCCGCAAGGAGAAGTTGGAATCCCGGCAGATGTAGTGAAGTGTCCGGCATTTGCTCACCAAGCCAAGTTTCAGTGAAGCACGGGGCGGCAGATCTGTAAAAGTCCGAGCTTGCTCTGTTGAGACATTCACCAGATGTAATAAGGTGGGCGCAGTTTGATATCCATGCTGGCGCAGTTTAACGAGCGCCCCAGCTTGCTTCCCACGATGGTGTCTCCGGCAAATCCCGTAGAGAGCTTCTGCTCCTCCGATTAATAGCTCCGTAAAACTTTCCGGTTAAATGAAGACCAGCCAGTGAATAGTCTAATGTTTAGAAGTTTAGAGTGGGGTTGCCTGCGACGTGACGACGTGCTGACGTGCTGACGTAAGCGTTTTGTCCCCTTTCCGGTTACAGGTGTTTGTTTGTTACCTGTTGCGTGTAGTTTGCTGCTCTAGCTCAACACAGCTAATTTGTGCGACTCTTCATTACATTGACTAACTATCTGCTATAACGTTACATTTGAACGTTTATTAGTTTTGCCTAAGCACTTACGGCGCTTCAGTTTTGCTAGCTACCAGTCTCTACCTTAGCAGCTAGCAATGGCTTCTCTCCCTCTCTCTCCCTCTTCCTCTCCCGCTCTCTCTTGCTCGGTGTGTCAGATGTTTAGCTATTCCTCTGCCTCCTTTACTGATAATAGTACATGTAATAAATGTTGTTTATGTGTAGCGTTGGAGGCGAGGCTTAGTGATTTGGAAACGCGGTTCCGCACCATGGGAGCTCAGTCGGTAGTTGCTAGCCAAGCCCCAGTAGCCGGTGCGGACCGACTAGAGCTAGCTACTGTT
>CM022490.1:2423669-2450208 GCA_011952105.1 Coreoperca whiteheadi
TTTTAGCCTGTAACATTTAAATAGCTGTGCTGTGTTTTCACAGCTAAGAGGGCAATACTTACACTTCCAAAGCAAAATTTCCTGTGACCTGCAACACAATAAAACAAAACAAGAGACAATAAGAGACAAGGAACTTAAATTAAGCTATGGTAGTTTATCACAACAATGTACCTGTATTGTAAATTCAATCAGAATGTTTAACGTTAAGGCCATATGACTGTTTGGTGTTTGGTTAATGATCCCTTCAGTTGTAGCAATGTTAGTTATGATGAGTAATATAGTCAAGTTTGTCATGCATATAATTAGCTATTTCACCAACGTATTTCCATTAATTTACCTTAACCTAGTCTATTTCAACTAGTAGCTGTGTCAAACTACAACGTGGTCGCAAACGTTAGCTTAACAGTACCCACAATATTCAATACATTAGACTGTGGTACATGTTAGACCTCTCTTGTCCTGGAAGCATGTGACGCTTGTCTGTGGGACCTCTTAAGCCTAAGCTTTGTAGGAATTAGTAAAATAATATGTGTAAGGGAACTGTGCAAAATTAGATGCTAAAAAAACCTAAGCAGTTTGACACATGTTTTAATACAGATATTTCCAGGCAGAACCAGCAAATGTGCCATTTGGGCCCATTTGGCACCATATGTGCCATTGACCTGTCTTAGGTACCAGGCAGGAAAACTAATTATAGTTCACTGATAGATCATTATGGTAATTCATTCCATCAAATGCAACTGTTTTTGAGTCATTTTGAAATTGTAATCTGGGTCTGATTCACCTAGGCACTCGCTGCGCAATGTGTAAATCCAGCGCTGCAGGTGTATGAGCAGATATGCAAGGGGATATCTGGGCAACCCAATGGCCGATCTTAATAAATGACACCTCTTTGTGACTGTCCGAGCCAGTAGAATCGATTGACACCACACACTTTCGGCTTAGAAACACCAATGACGATCCAGAAGGAAGTAAGCCAAAAGATAGTATATTGTGGATGATAGGACTACCCCCCTCTCAACGCTCCGTTTGTGCTTATGTAAACAACCAGTACTTCCGTGATTCAATTTAAACTAACACAGAGGTATAAGAGTAAACATTAGCAGTGTTTTATCGAATTGGAATATAACTTTTGACCTGAAAACAGAAAAGTAAGACACACTTTATGATTTAGTGATGTTTTTCTTTGTTACACTTTTGATGGTAGCTCGCTGAGTTTCCGTCGCACAGCAACGCGGCAGTTATCGTTGTAATCAGCAGCGTCTGTGCTTTCAGATGGTATATAGTTCGTGTAGGTCGCTGAGATTCTCCCCTTCGATATGATGCATGTTAGGATTGGTGAGTCCAGCCTGTGTAATGTTCATTTATACTGTACAGGACTGTGTCTCATACTCTCGTATTAGACAGTTAGTCATTCGTCATTTTCTACCACTTGTTGCTGTTAGGGGTCGTGTGTGACTGGAGCCTATCCCAGTGACTCTGGGCCTTAGGCGGGGTATACCCTGGAGTGGCCAACTCGTCGCAGGGCTGACACATTGACAGACAACCATTCACTCTCACATTCATCCACTAGGGGCAATTTTAGAGTTATCAATTAACCTAGACATGCATGTCTTTGGACGGTGAGAAGAAGCCGGAGAGAACCCATGGTAACACGAGGAGGACATGCAGACTCCACCCAGAGAGATCGTGTGATGTTGGTCTGGTCCAGTTTTCGGACCCACAATCTCCTTATTGGGAGGCAGGAGCTCTCTTCCACCGTGCACCCACTCATATTAGACAGGTTAAGTCATTGAATTGTTTTATTAGATATGAAATCCGGGTTAGGATTGTGAGATTAGTGAGAAAGTTGCTAAAAGGAGAGAGCTGTGAGTGTTTGAGTAAAACTAGTGTACGTTTAAATGTGTAGCAAATTATTTTCCACTGTAATTAAAAATCTAACAAAACTGAGATTTATCTAGAGCAGAAAAAATACACAACCAGTAACACACATGCACCGGCGACCAGAAACGAGCCAATATGCTTACCTCAGCATCTAAGCATGTCACATTAGCAGCACCTTCTTGTTTATATCAGCTGCTCTCACTGTCTCTAACAGAAATACTGTTTTCATTCAGTAATAGGTCTTTCATAGAAGACATTTTTACTTGGCATAGTGGGAAAAGCACAGGTGTTTCTAATGACATTTTTGAAGGCCATGAAAGTGTGACAGTGAGCCATTAAGGAGGACCCTGGACAGGATATTAAGACCCTGAGACCCTGAGCAGATTTAATGCAGCCATCATTCATTTTATTTACACTTTTGCTTCTCCTGCTCTGACATGTTAAAATGTTTGCTGTTCTACTATTTATTTGTTTATTTGGATCATTGTTAAGCTATTATCACTGAAACTCAACATTAAAAGTATGCCAGTGCGTCAATGAGCATAATCCCTCCCCTTGCTGGTATGCTGGTAAGTGTTGAGTTTTATTGACACTTGCTTAAAAGTTCTAGAAAAAATTAATAGAATAAACTACATGGAATGCACTGTCACAGGCATTTTTGCATTTATTTCCCCTTCTATTGAATTTTACAAATAATGTTATGTGCAGTGACTGAAATCAGCAACAATTCATAGTCATTAAGGAGAAACTGCTGTAATCACTGCTGTGATAAACAACTTGTTAAAGTGAAGTCTGTGTAGACTCTTAGATGCACTTTGATACAGCTACACTAAATGATGGCCATTGTAGAAGGAACACTCTATGATTTTAAATTGGTAAGGCACTGAGAAGGAAATTAATGCCTTTGTAACTGTCATATTACCCAATATATCAAGATAAATACAAAAAAATCTACATACCTACAAGTTGAAATTGTATTTATTATAACCCCAGATTTATCTACGTCTTTCCCTTTACCGTAAGTTTTCAGTTAAACAGAGAATGCAGTATTTCCTCCAGTACTGTCAAATAAACATAGTGGAGATGATTCAGTGACCATTCTCTATCCACTTCAATCGGTCACTGCTAACTGTCAGGTCATGTCTTTTGGTTGAGACTTTCAATCATTTCAAACACTTGAATGCTGATTTCTTTAGACATCCTGGAAAGATATGAAACAACATGCCTATGCAGTAGAAACATAACCCCAGTACCAAAAGCTAAGTCAGAAACAATATGTACTCTCTGAAATATCCTCAAAGTGCTACTTTTTTGAAACAGAGTGCCTTATGCCAGGTAAAATCCCAAAGCAATAAACAATATATCTCCGAAAGAATCTCGGGAGCCAGGCGCACATTGCATTTCTTAATCCCTCCTCTCTCCCATGTCTAATAAATTAAGGAATAAGCGGGGTTAGGAAGTCAAAACTGTGAGTGCATTAGATTTGATTATTGCCTTTGCCTCTAACGCTGTATTATTGCTTTGGGATCCCCAGAGAAGGGCTCTCTACACCAAAGGTGGAACTCAGAAATTCAAGTTGGTGAAATTGGGCGGCCGCGAGAAAGCTGTGGGAGCAGATGAGGGCAAGGTGAAGGCAGGGGGAGGAGGATACAGGGGCCTTGGAGGAGTTCAGCCTTAATATGAGTGTCTGGTTTCAGAGGAGATGGAGGGAGGTAGATTGAGTGAGAAAGAAGTTAAATAGATTGCGAGTTGGGGAGGGGGGGATCAGTAGCTGCCAGAAGAAAATTATATCAGGATATACAATAAAAACCAGGACTGTTTTTAATGTCAAAGGAGATATAAGGCAGTACAGCTATTCTTCACTTGAAGGAGAGGATAATCATCACTGTGAATTTGATATAACAGCACAGTATGAATCCCAATCGATCATAATACGATGTGTCAGAGTAGTGGCCTTTTAGTCGTTTTAGTAAGCCAGTGAAGGCTGCTGGGCCCGTGCTGCAGCCTGTTGAGACTTTCACACCCATAGAGAGTAAATTTCTGATGAGGAGCTGGAAACCTCCTTAACTCTATCAAGATTGATTGGGTCAGTGATCCTCTTCATCATGCCAGTAAGCAGTGCCACTTTGATACGCATACGGTAAGCATCGTCGATATCTTGTCACTTATAAAAGGCTGAGCATGCAAGGAAAGTATCCCCCCAAAATCTTCTTAAACACATTATGGAAAATGGATGAAAGGATCTTTACGGACAGTTTGGGTAATCATTTTACCATATGCAATTGTCTGTCTTTACTTTCCTTAGACTAACCCGGGGATTTATTTCCCCGTATCATCGCATTCCTGGTTCTCAGCAATTAGCTTGTTATTACCAATGGGAGTGATGGCCAAAACTACGTAAATGGTTGTATGAAGTTGTAATTGCCTTTGGCCATGGTGGTAAGCATTTTCAATACCATGTCTCCCAAAACACCCACAAAGCTCGACCTTTGAGTATCCCCCAAAATACTTCTCAAATTATTACCTTCTTACAGAGGAGGTCGTACGAAAACAAGAAGTATCCAGTTGTGATTTTGCTGTTAGTGGTGTTATTAAAGTGATGTTTACACATAAAAACACATATTCATTAGTAATTTACCCAAGTTTTGACATTACAAAAGGATTTGAAAAGTTTTTCCCAAAGCCTTTTGCTCCTGAAAGAAATGTGCTTCATAGTGAGTCACACACATCTAATGTATGAAAGTGGTAGGAAAATATATCTAGATCCAAGATGGCGCCATGGATGGCTGCCTCTGTATTTTGGTATGCGTTGTTTTGTTTGTAAATCCCATTTTCTGCTGTGATACCCGGAGCTCTTTCACCAGAGCATCAGGGGAACTACACCAGCGGAAATATTTCCGTCTTTTCTGTTTCGATCAATGGAATTAATGGACATTCAGGTCTATGCTGCTGTCACCTTTGCTCATGCAGTGAAATGCCAGAGGAGACGGAAGCATGACGGTGGCTGCCACTACTGGAAATGTTTCAAACCTTGTGATGCTGTGGTCTTTACCCCTCCCCCTCACCTAGATTATTTTATTCTATTTTATTTATCTGTTTAATGTCTTTTTCTTTGTCTTTGTGGTGTCCCTTTTAATAATGTTGTAAAATAATAAAAAATAAATAAAAACTGGATGAACTTTACCTACTGATGATTATTCATCTTCCATTTTCTGTTTCACGGAGACGTAGTTGTGTGGATTGATAAAGGACTCTGCATTGCAACTGGCAGGCTTCCAACTCTTCAGAGCGGATCGCGACAGAGAACGAAAGGTGGATATATCTCTTTTTACATCAACAGTGGTTGGTGCAACAATGTGACAGTGATTCAACAGCACTGTTCTCCTGATATAGAATATTTATATATGAACTTTTCTACTCCCCCCGTGACTTTATTTCACTCATTCTGGATGGTGTTTACATTCCACCGGGAGTCCGAACGTGCAGGACACACATTGCATGCTCACCGACCAGATCTGTGTGTAGCAAAAAAACCCGAACTCATTAGTTATTGCCCTTGGTGACTTTAACAAAGGAAATCTCAGCCATGAACTCCCCAAATACAGACAGTGTATTAAATGCAGATTAGAATATTCTAGATCACTGTTACAGTACATTAAGCACTGCCTATCATGCCATCCCAAGCGCAGCACTGGGACACTTTGACCACGTCATGGTTGATAACATTGATAACATCCAGCCACTAGATGTTGCACTCTACCCCCCTCTTCGTTTGTTCAATAACCTACATATTTCATGTTTTTTTGTACGCTGATATTAAGGCAATTGTAACTAAACTTACTATCAAATTATTAAAAAAAATAATTCTCTAGAATCTGTGTCCCACTGTGGATTTTCTGGTGGGGGTGTGGGCATGTTTATTTGTGCTTTAGAACGCAACCCCTTTGAAACAATCAGAAAATAAGGTTTTATTTCTCTGATTCACCGGCTTTGTGGCTACCGGTCCTCCCTCTCTTCATTCACTCTTGAGGTTCGAGGTTCTTTGTATTGCTATTTTACAGCATAAATTGCAAGCCAGACACAGACGTTGAAGCTGGGTACATGAAAATAAAGCAAGGAGACAACTGGGAGCGCATCATAGTTTGGTCCATGACCTCCGCCTAGATAGCGCCTGGTTTCAGTGATATTTTTTAGGCTGATTGTGGAGCAGGTTGATCAGCAGTGGCCACCTCAGCGTGACATCGGGTTGTGTTTCTGCAAAACTTGATTCTTTTTCAACTTTTCCACCACAGATCGCTGCGCTTTTTTTCTCCCCCCACCCCCTCCTACTCCCCCCTGGTGATCATATTGCCTATCGTCAGTTCTAGTAACCATGATTGAACAAAATGAAAATAGAAACGATCACCCAACTCAAGGTAAAACCAAGTCAATCCTGTTTGGAACTAAGAAGAAGCTATCATATACAAATATGTTGAAAGTCTGTTGTAATGGAGCTGAAACTGTATCTCAGACAAGTGTTTCATATTTAAGAATAATAATGGAACAGTCACTATCCTGTGAATCTATTGCTGCTAAAATATAGGTATGCCAGAAAACTCAAGTTCCTGTTTTGCAGAACAAGGCTTTTTGACTTTTCTGTCATCATTGATTTTGTCATTTCGATTATGCATGTTCTGCTCGGTATAGTGATTTGACAGCTACACTTAGGAACAAACTGTAGGTGATGCAAAATAATATTATCAATATTCATTAACCCTCGAAGCGCTAAAGTCGCAAAATTGCGACAAGCAACGTCACTAGAAAAAACAGCCGGTACTACCTGTTTATGTGCTAAATCATGTTTCCACTCCCTTCCACTAGATGTCAGACACCCTGTACTTCATTTCTAGCCCATTATTATTATGTGTTGCCATTCAAAAATGTCGTAGAAGAAGACCTCAAACATGCGTCTTCTTTTCAGTGGGAGTGTCATTGCCTTGAGACTGGCTCAGTGGAAGCAGCGTTCGATACATGCGAGCTGGAACACGCAAAAATGGCAAAGAAAAAATACAGTCGTGATGAAGCTATGTCTTTAGTGATGGCTGACTCTGATTCTGAGGGAGAAGATCTGCCTTTAGATTATTTTCTGTCGAGTGAAAGTGAGAATGAGAGCGAGAGTGCGTGTGTGGCCGGAGATGCGTGCTTGTTGGGCGGCACTGCTGGTGTCTCTGTCAGTGTACACAAAGCACACGCCGTTTTCCCCCACACTTTGCCCAACACAAGTAAAAGAAATGAGGGGGAAACTAGTCGCTCTGGCCGCGGTACTGATGGGGAGGTCGGGAAGGAAAGCCGTGTTAGCACATGCTGCTTTCCCCAGCAGAGGGGATAGAAGTCGTGGCGGGCCTACTTGGCGTGGCCACGGTAGTGACAGGGAGGGCGGACACAATGCGACTTCCAGTGACAGCCATGCCAGAGAAAATGTCGTTTGTCCTGGCACTTTACCCAGTAGAGGAGGGAGAGGCAGGGGTAGGGGTAGAGGCAGGGGTAAAAGCAGGGATAGTTGTGAAAGTGATGGCTGGGTTCACCTAAGAAACAAGGAAGATTAACAGGGGTGGATCAAACAGTTGCCTGCTGGCTATACAGGAGATAGAGATCTATAACATGCTAAAGCTGTAGATTTTCTGTCCCTCTTTCTGACTGATGATTTTTGGAACCTCATTACAAATGAGATCAACATATATGCACAGCAGTTTTTGTCCTCTGCACAGCTAAAATCACAGTCCAGATTTCATGAGTGGCATGATGTCTCTCTCTCTGAGATGAAAGCCTTCTTGTCATTGCACTTGTTTATGGGACTGGTAGAAAAGCCTGAAATTGAGGATTATTGGGCAGCATTTTGGCCAACATATACTCCTGGCTTTGGCAAGATAATGTCTAGGAACAGATTTGAAATAATTTTGTCTTTCTTGCATTTTGCCAACAATAGTGTGTATGTGAGCAGAAGTCAGCCAGGTCATGATAGACTCTTCAAGGTCCATCCAATAATTGACCTGATAATTCCGCGCTTCGCAGAAATATACAGACAAAGAGCTCTCCCTAGATGAGATGACCATAGCGTTCAAGGGGAGGTCAACCTTGAAACAATACAATAAAAAAAAACAACAGATAAATATGGCTACAAAGCATTTGTTTTGAGTGAAAGTGGGTCAGGTTATGTTTTGCAGTGGTCAATGTACACTGGACAGAATGCAGAGAATGAAGCTCATTTAGGTGCCACCCACCGTATTGTTCTTCAGCTGATGGCTCCATACACAGGGAAAGGACATGAGGTTAACATGGACAGTTCCTACACCTCGCCAGCCATCGCAAATTAACTGGTTGTTAGTGACACTGGTTTGTGTGGGAGTGAGCAGCACAAGGCAGGGGATGCCAAGATGCCTGAGACCAACTGAGTTATCCTTGAAAAAAGGAGATGAACCAGTATTTGAAAGAAATGGCAAACTCTTGGCTTGTATGTGGCATGACACAAAACATCTCACAATATTATCAACTGTTCATGGAAACTTATGTGTTCAGAGACGAATAAAGAAAAAGAAAACAGAAAGTGGTTTTCGCAATATAACTAGACCTGTGTGTGTTGACAGGTACAACAGCTTTATGGGGGGAGTTGATAGAGCTGACCAGAGAATGAAAACCTACATTTTTCCACATTGTTCAAGGAAATGGTACAACCGCATCTTCAATGCCATTCTCGCCATGGGGGCGGCTGTGGCTTGGTGGCAGAGCGGTCGTCCACCAATCGGAAGGTTGGCGGTTCGATCCCGGCTTCCCCCGGCCATGTGTCGAAGTATCCTTGAGCAAGATACTGAACCCTGAACTGCTCCCGAAGCTGCGCCTTCGGTGTGTGAGTGAGTGTGACTGGTTAGTTTAATTTGTACTGATGGGCAGTTAGCTCCTGCCATCAGTGTATGAATGTGTGTGAATGTGATGTAGTGTAAAAGCGCTTTGAGTAGTCAGAAAGACTAGAAAAGCGCTATACAAGTACAGTCCATTTACCATTCTCAGCATCAGTGTTGTCCCACATTATTTACACCAAGTGTACTTAAAGCCCACACAAGCCACTAAAGGCCTTCATCCAGGACATTGTTACTGCTTTACTTGATGGCTACTCTAAGAGGGAAAGCAAAAAAGTGGGAAGGCCTTCTGCAGAGGGAGCAGAAATGCCACAGAGGCTGACTGAACAGCATTGGCTTTGCAAGGCTGACGATCGTCCAAATTGTGCCGTTTGTTCAGATCGCTCCCGCCCAAAAGGTCGACGCCAGACTAAGTACAGGTGCAGTCAGTGTGGGGTAGGTCTGTGTGCTGTGCCTTGCAATGAGAGATACCACACTCTGAAAAACTACAGCCTATGCAATTTGGATGGATAAGAACAGATAAAGCTTCAGCAACCAAACATCTGCATTACGTGTATATATTTATCTTATTTCTATACAATTTACTAGTTATGGTAAATTCAAAGTTGTAGTTATAGTTTACTAATGTTGTTTTACAAGTTACTGTTATTAATCATTTATTATTTTCAGAAAAAAGATTAAAAAAGTTAGATGCAAATTAGATGCATACACTTATTTCACTCATATACTTTGGGTCATACCTGATATTTTTCTAGTTTAGAGTAGGACTCTATCTCTTATCATTTTGAAACCACAGCCTTTTGAAATTTGGATCTCAAAAATCAGTATTTTTTAAAATAAACCCTGGCGCCTAAAGGCGAACTCATGTTAGTAGTGATGAATTCAGAAGGATGGGACTGCTGCCAATACAACTTAGTAGAACAACAGAAGCTGCATAATATGTACATGATTATCAATGGGTATGCTCCTCAATACTTGGGTTTTCAGATAACAATGGCCCATACTCAGCATAACTATAATACCAGGGCCAGTGTATGTTCATGTAAATCGCCTTGAGTGAATAATGTAGCCAGAAGTTCCTTTTTTTTTTTTACACTGCCCTGGCGCTATGTTGTGGAACAGCCTTTACTACACGTCATGTTTTTAAATATGAGAAGGGCTTATAGAAATCAGGTTAGGGCTTTTTATGGAACTGGGTAACAGATTTAAAATGAAATCTACAATGACATTGTTAATTTAGCTGTTCTTGTTAATTGATGTGGGAATTGTTTTTTGTTTCTTAAATTTTGGTGATGTGCTTTTGGATTTCAGGATTGTGTTCTTTAGTTTTCCTGTCAAATGGCTTGTGCTCCTTTGTGTTTTCTTTGTCTCCTAACATCTTGGCACGATGTTGGAAATAAAATCAATCAACTAGATTAAGAATATGGTAAACATTATACCTACTAACATCAGCATATTGGCATTGTTATTGTAACCATCGTGCATTGTTTTAATTTCAGCAGTTATGGATTGACAAAGGAATGCTGTTTCTTGCCAGAACATACAATATTTGGAATTTAAATAGCCAACTATCATGCTACAACAAGCTAACAACAAACTAGATAAACTGTCAAAACACTAATCAACACTTATTTTGCCTCACTTAAAACTCACAGCTAGCTCCAGTATGTTTAACATAATGTTGTTTGTCCAAGAGGTTCCTACCACTGTGTTTGCCTTAGCAAAGAGAGTCTGTTTGTTTTAATTACCAAGTTGCAAAAGTGGGTGGTTGATGGTATTTCCATCTTAATAGGATACTAACTGTCTCAATGCTAACATTAGCAGACATTATTATTGCAAAATGAGAATAAATGAGAGATCCTAGAATTTACTTAAGAAACTTCAAAAGAAAACCAAGTTAGAGCGTTTACCTTACAGCTCCGGATGTAGCTAAGCTAATGTAGAGTAGTGATGTTACTTTTGCGAATGATCTGATTCTTGGTACAAATATACTGTCCTAAATCCACTCCCCTTTACGTGAACGGGGTAATATCAACATCACCACTTTGGTCACAAGCTTTCTGTGACTCACATAGTGGTTCACTAGATTAATATCCCGGTGTACGCTGGTGTCGAATCAGTTGGGTCGAGTTACAAAGGTATATAATATTAACAGGGCTTAATTTGTGTGAGCTTCAGCCCGGGTGGCGGAGGCAAAAATACGGGCTGGGAAGAGTTTGATGAGGCCATGGAGATGGACTATCGGTCGGCCTCGAAGAATTTCTGGCAAACCGTCCGGCGCATCAGGAGGGGGAAGCAGTGCCCTGCACTTACTGTTTACAGTGGGGGTGGGAATCTGCTGATTTCGACTGGGGACATTCTTGGACGGTGGAAGGAGTACTTCGAGGATCTCCTCAACCCCACCGACATGTCTTCAACTGAGGAAGCAGAGGCTGATGGCTCAGTTCTAGACTCGTCAATCCCCCAAGCTGAGGTCACTGAGGTAGTTGAGAAGCTCCTCGGTGGCAAGGCACCAGGGGTGGATGAGATCCGCCCTGAGTACCTCAAGTCTCTGAATGTTGTGGGGCTGTCTTGGTTGACACGCCACTGCAACATCATGTGGCGGCTGGGGACAGTGCCTCTGGACTGGCAGACTGGGGTGGTGGTCCCCCTGTTTAAGAAGGGTGTGTTCCAACTACAGGGGGATCATACTCCTCAGCCTCCCTGGAAAAGTCTATGCCAGGGTAATGGAGAGGAGAATTTGGCCGATAGTCGAACCTCGGATTTAGGAGATTTTCGTCCCAGTCGTGGAACACTGGACCATCTCAATACCCTTGCCAGGTTGCTGGTGGGTTCATGGGAGTTTGACCAACCAGTCCACATGTGCTTTGTGGATCTGGAGAAGGCATTCGACTGTGTCCCTCGTGGCGACCTGTGGGGGTGCTCTGGGAGTATGGGGTCCAGGGCCCTCTGCTATGGGCTGTCCAGTCCCTATATGACCGGAGCAGGAGTTTGGTTCGCATTGCCGGCAGTAAGTCAGACTTGTTCCCGGCGCATGTTGGACTCCACCAGGGCTGCCCTTTGTCACTGGTCCTGTTCATTATTTATATGGACAGGATTTGTAGGCGCAGTCGGGGGCTAGGGGACCACAGGATTTCATCTCTGCTTTTTGCAGACGATGCGGTCCTGTTAGCTTCATCAAATCAGGACCTTCAGCATGCACTGGGACGGTTTGCAGCCAAGTGTGAAGCAGCAGGGATGAGAATCAGCACCTCCAAGTCCGAAGCCATGGTTCTCAGCCGGAAAAGGGTGGCTTGTTCACATGTGAGGGAACGATGGAACGGGAGATCGACAGGCAGATTGGTGTATCCTCTACAGTGATGCGGTCGATATACTGGTCTGTTGTGGTAAAGAAAGAGCTTCACCTTGCAGCTCAACTCTCTATTTATCAGTCAATCTACTTTCCTACTCTCGCCTATGGTCATGAGCTTTGGGTCATGACTGAAAGGACAAGATCCCGGATACAAGCGGCCGAACTGAGTTTCGGCTGGGCGCTCCCTTAAAGATAGGGTGAGGAGCTCAGAGTAGAGCCGCTGGTCCTCCACATCGAGAGGAATCAGCTGAGGTGACTCGGGCATCAGTTGCAGATGCCTCCTGGACGCCTCCCTGGGGAGGTTCCGGGCATGTCCAACCGGGAGGAGGCCCTGGGGAAGACCTTGGACACGCTGGAGGGACTATGTCTCTCGGCTGGCCTGGGAATGCCTCGGTATTCCCCCGGAAGAGCTGGCTGAAGTGTCTGGGGAGAGGGAAGTCTGGGCATCCCTGCTTAGACTGCTACCCGCGCGACTCGGATAAGCAGAAGAAGATGGATGGATGGATGGAATTTGGACCTACCAGAGCAGGATCTGCGACCTCCCAGATGGGGACTAGGACTTGTTTGATTGAATCCGGGACCTCTTTTGTCATTATCAAAGTCTATAAATATTTAATGCAATTTGCTACGTCACTCTTTTTAATTCCCATTTCCAAAGTTAAGTATAAATCACTTGTTTCCCTATTTTGGATGTATTTTCAATCTGATCTTTTTTTAAAAGAGAAGTACGTCAGGTACATCAGAGAGCTAACGTTACTGCGATTTGAATAAGGATACCCTCAGCAACAAGGAGGAAACTTGTAAAATGTCAAAAGATAATCCAATTTATTGAATTTCTTCAAACCAGTAGGTCAGTTGGACCCTAAGCAGGCCAAAGTTGTTTTACTTTGCAGTACAGCTAGCAGGTAAACTAAGAAACAGGGAAAAAGGCCAAGGGCTCTACGGATGTTTTGTTGGCTGTTTCGGAGAAATAAACAGTAAGGCAAGCATACATTTTAGTACTATTCTCTGCTTGTGTAGTGTTGATTAGGAGGGTGATGATGAGTATGATGATGATTAATGCATCAGGCCAATGAATGGGGGAATGCATATGGTTTAATGATTTTTGGTGGATTACTTCAAGCTTCACAGCTGAGCAAGTGAACGTTTTTGCTGTGAGTCTGGCTAAATTAGGGAGTGAGTGTAGGTGTGGCGCTGTCCTTAGTACTGAAACGGAACAGAGGGCACTGATAGACAGAACACATCACTAAGTTTGGTATCTTGGCCTGCTTGCTTTTCGTGGTTGTAAATAGAACTTTTGGCCCTAATTCCATTCCCCCCCATTGTAGCAAGCCACAGGCAGAAGGGAAACAACAGGGAAGTAAAGGGACAGTCAACGAGAGAGAGAGAGAGAGAGAGATGCAAACCGTAAACGACTGTTTCTACATGTCTTCCTGTGCTGAGTTTGAGTGATTATTGTGAATTGCATTCAAGGCAAGGCCACTTATTTACGTAACACATTTCATACAGAGGGTAAATTCAAAGTATTAGATTGACATTAGGTCTGACAATACCATTAATTTAGTGCTGCTAAACCTAGTCCACACGTGCAAAATCAAATTATATTAGTGGTCTAAGTTTGAATCTGATCCAAATCTTACCCTATCATTATCCTTGTGATTATTTCACAGATAAAACCAGTAACCCCCACCCTATAAAAAGAACAAATGAACGATGAGCCATTTTTTTGAACGGCTCACGGATGGGAACGGAGCCATAACATCCGGCTCTCTTCAAACCGCTGTATTTCCCATCAATTCAAGGAGCTTGATTTACCAGGGTTGAAAAACAAAGCAGAGGTGTTATTTCTGGGTCGTGAGTGGGACTTCAATTTCAACCTCAGAGCGAATCAATATGCTGTTTGTGGTTCAGTCGGGCCTCATTTTCCCATGTTCTCTGACACTATACTGAGACTTTCACAGTGGGAGTTATTTTGAAGTAATTATGAATTGTTTGTTGACTTAAGGAGGAAATTACCCTGGTATAATGTGAAGAAAATGACACACTGTTATAACTCGATAATCAGATGCTGTCATTCTTCAAAGAACCACCTGATATGTTAAAATACTGAAGATATTAAAAGGTATCTCTACTTCATGGAAGCGTTAGCAATTGTGCATCCATTAAAGCAGCTAAACATTGTTTGTTCAAAATGAATGACACACTCTTTTTCTCGCTCCAAATGGATTAAGGAAAAATGTCTCTGCTAAATGTGGGAAAACAAACACACATACACACAGACAAACAGAGGAGAATGAAATGATTTGAAATAGAATTATTTCTGGTCCAGTGCACTAAGTAAAAATCAATTCCCCATTATAGAAATAGGATACAGAAAGGAATTAAACCTTAATGAGGTTTTCCAGCTAGAGTCCACCCACTTTTTAACCCCGCTCTTGTCAGTGCTGCAAGGCAGTGTGACATGGTGTGCATATGCTAGATTTCATGTGTGTCGAAATATTTCGTGCGCTCGAGTGTGCACATAAGCCCTTCCTTCTGTGCACAGTAGACGACAATATGACAGTAATCTGCTGCATCCTTCAAAGCTGCCCGTTCCTCTCAGGTATTCAAACTCATTTGTCTACCACTCGCACGCACACACACCTCACTCTCTATTGGCAGTATTGATCTCCAGTTGATCCATGGCGACAAAAGACAAAGCTTTTCATGTGACAGGTAATTAGATGGCTGTGAAGCCTGCGGAGACAAAACCACAGCACGGGCTGGGTAAATACAACACCAGTCCAAACACTGTATGGAAACTGTATTGAGGAATGTCTACAAAGACCTGCCTCCACGCACTATACGTCCTCCTCGAGTTGACAGTGTCTTCTCTGGTTAGCTTCACAGCACACAGTGATTTTTGCATTATTAGCTTTCAAAATAGACAGTTGGGTGTCATAGCTTAGTCAATCAATCTATCCATCCATCATCCCACTCCTCATTATCTCCATGATACCAGCTCAGGCACAAACTTTGTAATCTAGTGAATGTAGTCACAAAGATGCATCAGGTGAAGAGCAGCTTATGGTGCAAACTTCAACAAGACAAAAAAATAACGACATACAAAGCTGCTATGATTTATCACTAATGTTTGATCAAAGGGTTTTCTGCCACCAGGTGGTATTTATATCAACACATCACATAAAGGAAATGACACAAGCCACACAAGCATAAAAATCATACTGGGAAATACAAAAGGAACAGCTCAACATTTTGGGAAATATGTTCATTCATTTTCTTATTGAGAGTGAGATGAGACAATCTGTGTAATTGTCATTTTTGTGTGCGAAGTATGGAGCTTAGCATGAAGACTGGAAAACAGCAGGGTAAACAGCTATCCTGGCTGTGTCCAAATTAAAACAAAAAATACACCAAACAAGAGCTCCAAAGATGATGTTGTGATTCCCTTACAGAAAAACCACATGAATTTCCCATGTTTTCCACATGTATCATGTCGATACGTGTGATCATAAAAGGTGTGCCAGTGTGAATCCTAACATTGTCAAAAGAGACTGTCAAAAACTGCCATTAGATATCCTAAGCAGAGTCTTCTTCCATAATTAATGCTCAAAAATAGTTGTGCGTTATCTACCACGTTGTGGTAAACCATAGTTCGATCTTTGACAGGGTTTCCAAGATGTGGCTCAATAGCATCCCTTTCATAAGCAACCACTTACAAAAACTGCCCTTGCCGTTCATTCTTCTGGCATTTTTAGTTGGATTATATCCATCTATTATCGTGTCAAACAGCTACTTTACTGTAGGTTGAGCATTTATTATCACAATCTTGCCAATTTTCTCTACTTGTTTTAGTAAGAGATAAGACGTTACTATCTGTAAGGGTACAGATTAAGTGCAATCGTATAGTTTCAACAAAACGCCTTTGGACCATTCACAACTTTATGCACTTCAACAATATATGGGCCCCCAATTTCTGACACTGTCACAAAGATGAAGAAGAATGTGAACATTGTATGTCATATATCATTTTCTACATAAGGTCTTGAAATCACGCACAAACACATTCAGGTGTTGAGATGCATAGAAGAGCTTTAGCTCCACTTCAATTTGTTTTATCTGGCTGGTGCTGTTTTGCCTTGGTTAATTGCTGTTTACTCAATGTCCACTCTTCATGTCATTTTCTACAGCTTGTTCCTGTTAGGGGTCGTGGGTGACTGGAGCCTATCCCAGTGACTTTGGGCCTTAGGTAGGGTACACCCTGGACAGTGGCCAACTTGTCGCAGGGCTGACACATAGACAGACAAGCATTAACTCTCACATTCATCCACTAGGGGCAATTTTAGAGTTATCAATTAACCTACACATGCATGTCTTTGGACGGTGGGAGGAAGCCGGAGAACCCGGAGAGAACCCACGGTAACACAGGGAGGACATGCAGACTCCACCCAGAGAGATCGTATGACGTTGGTCTGGTCCGGGATTCGAACCCACGATCTCCTTCACTCTTCATGTAAAATATATAAAATATTTTCCTATCTTAGAAAATGAAACAGATGATGACACTTTGCAGAATGCCTCCAGTGTGACTGCGTCTGAAGCACATGTACATGTACTTAGTCCAATCTTGATTGGTGCAACGTCAACACATGAAGGGAGCCGGCTTCATAGTTGTCGTAAGAATTCTGACTGACTGAAGCAAGCGCTCCCAGGCATGGAGGAAGTATGGCAAAAGGAAGCAGCGTCTCATTTCCCTCTCAGGCAACGATGGTTACATGCGCAACCTGAGACGTTCCCTTCTGAGGGAACTCGCTCTGCGTCACTGACGACGCTTTAGGGAATGAAATGCCCACTTCAGCATGCTGACAGGATGCCTGTCTAAGTGTGAAGCAGTTATGGCACAGTTCAAGGCATAAGTGCATGAGCCCCTCGAGTATCCAGAAGGTCCAAGCTATAGATTTACACAAAGGTATGTGGGGAGGACCATCCCGCAGTCTCACATATATCCTGAAGGGATGTCCCTGACCAACATGCCCTTGAAGATGCCATACTTCATGTGGAGTGAGCTTTAAGGTGAAGGCAATCCACGCACCTCATAAGCCTTAGAAATACCCTCAACAATCCACCTGCTTACAGTCTGTTTGGGAGCCAGGCAGCCCTTCTAGGGGGCGTGAAGCATACCAGCAGCTGGTCAGATTTTCTCCACTGAGATGTCTTCCTGACAAGGGCCCAGACTGGACAAAGCAACATGAGCCTCTCTTGCCAACGCTTGGGGAGAATGGAAAGCCTGAAGGACTACCGGCTGATCAATTCCCAGAGGGCTCCACGGAGGAGCGAGTGTAATATGCTCCAGGACAGGAATGTCCTCAAATTCAGAGGCCCAACATAATCGTCATGGCCTTTTTACTGAATTCCGTCTTGATTAGCAACACTCTCCTTTTGGGTCTGCCTGTACTAGGCACTGTACATACATGGCTCCCTGTGGGTTTTCAAGGCGACCGGGGATAAAATGCTGAAAAGCAGACGCCTGCTTCTTCGCCTCCTGAAATCTCTCAACAACCAAGCTCAATGCATCGCCAAAGAGACCAGGAAGCAAGAGCAGGGCATCTAGGAGGAACAATTTATCCCTCTCCTTGATGCCCGAAAGATTCAGCCACAAATGTCTCTCTGTTGCTGCCAGTGAGTGACCAATAGCACATGCCGTTCCTTACTTTTGTATTTTCCCACATTGATTATTGCAATGCTCTTCTGGCTGGGGTCTCTAAAACTACCTTAAACAAATTACAGTCAGTGCAAAATTCAGATGCAAGAATTCTCACAAGGACTAGGATGAGCGAACACATCACTCCGGTTTTAGAATCTCTGCACTGGCATCCTGTCAGGTTTCGGATTGATTTTAAAATTCTCATTGACTTACAAGGCCCTTCATGGCTTGGCGCCTCATTACTTATTGGAACTTTTAACTGTTTACACGCCTAGACGAGATCTCCACTCCTCCGATTCAGGTCTTTTAGTTGTTCCTTCTACCTGTCTACGCTTTATGGGTGACCGGGCCTTCTCAACCTGTGCACCTAAACTTTGGAATTCTCTTCCGTTGAAGGCGGATCCTCTTAATGCTCTTAAAACACATTTTTTCAGATTGGCTTTTATGTGATTGTTATTTTAATTTTTTATGTTACGTGTATCTTTTGCTTTTTATCTGTCTATGCTTGTTAAGCGCTTTGAGGATTTTTAAAGGGGCTATATAAATTAAGATTATTATTATTATTATTATTATTAGTGGCGCAGAGAGACAAATCAATCCACTACAGAATTCTTTAAGGTACTCAGAACTTACAGCTCCACCCCCGTCTAGATCCCCCAGCAGGTCAGCGTAATACGCTAGCAAGATAGCCGTCGTATGCAGCCATGCTCTGGCCTGACCCGCTGCCATGTACCTTGCCCACCAAGGATGATGTGTTGTGGCAAGGTTTGCTTGGCAGCGTTGGGCCTTGAGGGACGACGCAGCGTCAGGGAATGAATAGGCCGTGTCTCCTCAATTTTAGGCATAACACAATAACCATTTTTTGGAGCCCCAGAATTGAAGAATAATAACGAGCTATGGGGCTGAAAAGCCAAGATGAATATTGCTTTTTCCAGGATCTACACCTCGAGAACGGCAACCCCCAACGTGGAGGTTGTAGTGCAGACTGCAGGAAGCACTCATCTAATTTCTTCTGCACTTTCTGCTTTTCTGACGGCCAGGCGATACTCAACCTGGCCAAGGCGTGAGTTACAACCTCCAGCAACTCCTTGTACTGCGGTGACTGGGCTGGCGAGCTACCCACATCACCGCCTTCGACACTGAGTACATTCACCTCCTCGTAGCTAGATAAACCCACCATCAGTCCCTCACACAGGATGAAAGAAGCCCCAGAGCTGGGTAAAAGTGAGTAAAAGAACTAGAGTGCTGAGAAAAGGCAGAAACCCTCATCCCTTAGATACATCTACGATCCCCACGAAGCTGCCGGGTTGCCTCAGCAACTGTGAGACCCGCACCACGCAGAGCGCAGAGCTGACTGCTTTCATCAAACAAAGCCAGCCGAGAGCGAAGTGGTCTTGCAATTCTCGCAATCAACCCCCTGGAGGACTGATCGAACATGCTCCCTTCCCAAACAACAAACCACCATTCGGAATAAACCGTGGGCAGGGATGAACAAACCGTCTAAACTGTACCAAAGATCAGAACGCTGACCACAACTGTGAAGCTGACTCCCTTTATAGCTTCTGCTGGCATACGTCACATTGCACCAAACAAGATTGGACAAAGTTGTATATGTGCTTCAAATGGAGTCACGCTGGGGGCGTTCCCCAAAGAGTCGTCATCGATGCATCGATCCCTCAAAAGGGAACCACATGTTTCACAAGTGCAAAGTCATGTTAAACATGTGTTAAACAAAGCACATGTGTTCCACATACTTCACATGTGCAAAATCAATGAGGTTCATGTGGTGTTTCTGTAAGAGTTGCGCCCACTCACCGAGAACATAAGCAGAACAATTTTTCTGGTGGGCCCTGGTGGCCTCTGCGCAGGGCTGGGTGGCCCTTTGCTCTATGTCGTCCCCCCTCTCTCTATTTCACATATTTCCTCTCTCTCTTTAGCTGTTCCTATTAGATAAAGGCAAAAAGCCCAAAACTATTCTCTTTAAAAAATGTTTACATGTGGGTTGGCTTCCACGTTGTGCGGCCCACTGCACATGTTCATTATTGTTTCTCCTGCTGGCCCTACCCACGCTTTCTTGCTTGGTTTTCCACTGTGCTGATGTCAAACAAATAAATCACTTTTCTGGGCTCTGGAAGGATTTTACAAATATAAAACCTCCATGGATTACACATTCATAATATAAACATTAATAATTTACCTTGTTTGCAGTTGGAGGTGTCAGCAGTGTAACAGTTTAACAGACATCTCTATTATAATGCAGTGTAGAAAATTAAGGGCTTAAAATGATCCTAACAAATGACCTTAATTTTAGTAAGAGGAAGGAGCAGATTTGCACTCACATCCAGCTATCAGAATAAAATCAACATTTCATATTAAATAACAGGGTTTAACTTATGTTAAATTCTTTTTTTGGGATTCAGGTAGGGCAGGTTTAGCAGAAATCAAAGATATTTATGAATAGTAATGAAATTATTAATATTATGAAAATGATTTACATGGATTAATAGTTATGGGGCACCACCCTGGGATCAAGGACCAATAACCAAATGTGAAAAACAGTCTCAAATGTGGCTGTCCACCTAAAAATGCTGATATTTAAGGTACTATCTGACATTAAAAGTAAAAGTGAATGGTGAGCGCTGATCCAAGCGCTGACACACTATAACCACAGACAACTGCTCTTTAAAAGATACAATAGCGTTTATTTAACCTTATCACTGATTAACAATCAATAACTTCAGTCAACGACCATTGCCGTCTAGTCTAAACACAATAAGGATACAAGGTGTGTGTGTGTGTGTTTATGAGTGAGTCATAGAGAGGGTGGGGAAGATGGCGGCGTGACCACATGGGTCTTCATCACACACAGAGCCTAAATGGCGGGAGGCCTGACGAAACTCAAACAAAGGGGCAGAGCCGAAACAGAGGACACTCTTTGTTCTCAAGATAGCATGCAGCTTAGCTGGCAATGCTACCACATTATCTGGGTTGTTGGAGAAGTGTGTTTAAGTGTGTGTAAAAGCCTGTGGGTTAGTGGAGAGGAAGGAGAAAGAAAGCACATAGAGTAAAGTACAAGAAATCTCAAATGTTGTGGTTAGACACAATAACTGTCCCATTATCACACAGTAACCTGGCAGCAGACTTTTGTTCCACGGCTGTTACTGGACTTTGGTCTGATAAAGCACAGTTATTAGCTTCCACAGTGGCTAAACTAACATAGTTAAACTGCCCAACGGCGTGGTACCAATACAAAACGGAATGTGCTATACACAAGACAAACACAGCAAAATATGACACGCCGATCCATTACTTTCCAAAATAAACAATTCACAGTTCATAACAATGAAGCTCAGGTGAAATAACACACAGTTAATCTCTGCCCAGAAAAAAACCCTTTTACTTGGGATCGCTTTTGGTAATGAGTTAATGCATCAGTCATTAACCAGTAGAGTTTCTCTCAGGCTTAGATCCTGACGTCCACACTGTTGGTTTCCATGGCAAAACTTCCTTCAGGCGGCAGCAGAGGGAAGCAGTAGTTGACTTTCAGTGGGGAGAAAGCGGGCCTCAGTGCAGGTCCAGATTAACAATTTCCTGTGCCCTGGGACTCAAGGCCCCCCCTGCCCCTGCCCCAAAGCAACAATCGCAAAGTCGCTATCCCCTGGAGCATAGAGGCTACTTCTATACCAACATATCAGGCTTCTGCATGGCTCAGGGGAAATGTATGTAAGAGCCTAAGCATAAAGTGCATTCAAGAGACACACTAATCTCTTCTATAGTTAACCTCAAAACTTTGCAGAGATTGCTCTGTAAATTAAATTGAGAATATAACTAATGCATATATGCTATTTCAAACACTGTAGTCTATGAGACGTGACGTGTTATGAAAACACTGTGTCAGGCAGGCTAGACAAATATTGATCTTGACATTGTTAGCCTTTACATGTCTTACACTGTACATTTAACTTCAAATATTTAATTTTGTACAAGAAAACACCATAGACTACAAATTAAATTATGTTATTGAAATATTTTCAATTAATTTCAATTCCTTTTCTCTTTTTAATTTTCTTTCAGCGCTCCCGCTTAACTGCTTCTTCATCTTCCCACCGATTTCAAATTTCAGCGCGTCAGGTCACATGATTCGATGTGACAGCTCGCCCTCGCTCACTGCGCAGGAAGCTACAGACACTGTTTTTGATGTGATTTAACAGAATATTTTGATCGAACGGGTTGCAAAAATCGGAATATAATTAGGAAAGTGAGAACTGTGTTTCTAACGCGATCTAACATAATATTTGACAGTGCTCAGGGCCCCTTAGATGTTGCCAGTTGCCCTAATGGTTAATTAGGGCCTCAGTGGCTGTCTTTTTCTCCGTGAAGAAACAGAGGTTGTGTGCTCCCTGAATCTTCCTTCTGCAGGCAAAATTGTTATGTGGAGTATAACAATCAGAATCCAAGAGTGTTTCAGCAAACACAACGCAGTCTGAAGCTGGTCTAGCAATGTTACGTCCCTGTCTAGGGGTGTCGGAACCCAACACAAATGAAAACACAGAAACGGTAGTTTGAGTGACCACTAATACAGTGAGCAATTGAATGCTATATAACATCTAAAACAGAGTGACTATTTACAAGGTGAAGCAAATGGCTTCAGGGTGAACCCAGGCCAAAACAATAAAAAAACAGATCCCTATCACTTGGTGAACCCCTAACTAAACCCTATCAGAACAAAAGAACAAACTAAACGACATTTACTAAACCCTCACCCTCTAAGCTAAATCAAAAACGGGAAAATCACTGTCACAAAATAAATGTCGGTTCACCCCTACGGCTTCATGCTATTTTAACACTAATCCTGCTATTTACAAAAGTATTTACAAACATAGGGCTGGCAGTAAGGCCAGCACTAAACACAAAAACAAAGTAACACAGTTCTCGATTTCTCTCAATAATTCTCTCAGTACAGGATTCCTCAACTCCACTGTCAACGCCACAATCTCCTCTCTTCTCCCTCTGCTGAAAGAGGAAGATAACACAGCCGAAGACTGCAGTCGGCCAATTAGCGGTTGTCCCGTTGATCTATATTTCCTATTGTTCTTTTTAACCTTAAGCATCAAAACCCATTTCACAGGAAAAGTATCTGTTGTTCACCTGAATTTTGGCTGACCATGGAAGACGTTGCCCTGGAGGAGAAGGAGAGGAGAAGCAGAGCCATTTCTCTGGGGCACTCGGTGGGTGATCGGTCATGGTAAGTACCAGGGTTAGCTGAGTTCTCGATCCTATATGAAGCTCCCTGGAGCTCCATGTTTCCGGATGCGCTTTCAGCATGACTTTGGTTCTGTACTTCAAGACCAAGAGGCTTCCACTTGTTTTTGTAATCTTTAAAAAGTGGCAGGGATGTTGTTCACTGCGCGGAACCTACTCCACTCCCACTAGATCTAGCCTTAATACTTTCCTAAAGATTTAGAGACGCATGTTAGATTACAAGTTTCATTTTCTGATGTTAAAGCCGTGTCTAATCATTTGCGGGAAGGTACCACACACATTTCTGAAAATGAGATATTATCCAATTATAAATAATTAACAGACATTGTTAATTAAATGTCATACATTGTAATGTTACAACATAATAATAATAATAATAATAATAATAATAATAATAATAATACATTTAATTTGGAGGCGCCTTTCAAGTCACCCAAGGTCATCTTACAATAACATAAAAAAGGATAAAAGATAAAGACACAATAAGATAGAAACAACATTAAAACAAAACATCAACATAAAAACAAGTGAAGTGCACAGGTTATAAAGAATATGCCAGTTTGAACAGGTGAGTTTTGAGTTGAGACTTGAATGGTGTGATGGAGTCTGATTGTCTTATGTGTGGTGGGAGGGAGTTCCAGAGACAGAACATCTGCTATTATGACAATGCACCATATATAGGCTATACATACATATATCTGTAACACTAAATTAGTTAAATGTCCATATATGTCTGCAATCTTTGACTCTTAGAGTGTATTTTGTCTCCCCTCCTGTCTCTCTTCTCTGATGGGTAAGAGGAGGAGGGGGGCCAGCACACACACAAGTGCTCTGAGGGGTCCTGAGATTCAGCATTCCACTTACATTTTCTTTATTACCAGCTATGATTTTACCACGATGGAGCTAGAAGTGTACCAGGAGAACACAGGGAAATGGGCCCATAATGCAGAAACCAGAGGCAGAGCAGATGCAGTAAAAAGATCTATTAACTAAGAGCAGCAGGTTTATGGTGTAGTCAGGCAGGCAGAGGTCACAACCAGGAAATCAGTCCAAACACAGGAAAACAAATCCGACAAGGAGCAAGCAGAGAACCCAAAGTCCATAAATTAAACAGATAGTCCAAAAGCTGAACCAAATGAACCAAAACCAAATGACTGAACATAAACCCCAAACCATGACAAATGTCTTGTCCATGCCTCCATCCATCCATCCATCTTCTTCTGCTTATCCGGGGCAGAGTTGCAGGTACAGCAGTCTAAGCAGAGACGCTCAGACTTCCCTCTCCTCAGACATTTCCTCCAGCTCTTCTGGGGGAATACTGAGGCGTTCCCCGGCCAGCAGACATAGTCCCTCCAGCGTGTCCTAGGTCTTCCCCGGGGGACTCCTCCTGGTTGGACATGCCCGGAACACTTCCCCAGAGAGGTGTCCAGGAGGCATCCGGGACAGATGCCTGAGCCACCTCAGCTGGCTCCTCTAGATGTGGAGGAGCAGTGGCTCTACTCTGAGCTCCTCCCGTGTGACTGAGCTCCTAACCCTATCTCTAAGGGAGCACACAGCCACTATGCGAAGGAAACTAATTTCAGCCGCCTGTATCTGGGATCTTGTCCTTTCGGTCATGACCCAAGTAAGCTTAGCCTTTCAGCTCAGCTCGTTCTTCACCACAACAGACTACAATATCGACCACATCACTGCAGAAGATCCACCTGTCAATGTGCTGCTCCATCCTTCCCTCACTTGTGAAAGAGACCCCAAGATACTTGACCTCCTCCACTTGAGGCAGGAGCTCTCCAACAACCTGAAAGGGACAAGCCACCATTTTCCGGCTGAGAACCATGGCCTCAGACTTGGCGGTCCTGATTCTCATCCCAGCCACTTAACACTTGGCTGCAAACCATCCCAGTGCATGCCAAAGGTACTGGTTTGATGAAACAAACAGGACAGCATCATCTGCATAAAGTAGAGTTGAGATGATTTGGTCCCCAAACTGGACTAGCTCTGGCCCCTGACCGAGCCTAGAAATCCTGTTCATAAAAAGCAGTCCTGCTTGAGTCCTACATGCACCGGGAACAAGTCTGACTTAATGCCGGCAATGTGCACCAAACTCCTGCTCTGACCGGACAGCCCTTAGCAGAGGGCCCCGGACGCCATACTCCTGGAGCTCCCACCACAGGTCTCGAGGAGAATAAAGATTGTGATCCCCTTGTACTTGGAACACACCATCCAGGCCCCTTCTTAAAAAGATGGACCACCACCCTGGTCTGCCAGTCCTGAGGTATTGTCCCCAACCGCCATGCGATGTTGCAGAAGCGTGTCAACCAAGACAGCCCCTCAACATCTAGAGACTTGAGGTACTCAGGGCGGATCTCATCCACACCCGGTGCCCTGCCAACGAGGAGCTTCTCGACTAACTTGGTGACCTCAGCTTGGGTCAAGTACACCCCCGATTCTATAGTATTAGCTAACGTTATCTTTTAGCTAGGGTGGCAATAGCATGACAACAGTTAGCTGTTAGCATTTAACCTACAGCATGTTCATGTGATTTATGTGACTTTAATACCTCTGCTTTCTCAGTGGAAGACATGTTGGTGGGATGAGGAGATCCTCGAAGTACTCCTTCCACCGTCCAAGGATGTCCCTAGTTGAAGTCAGCAGATCCCTACCTCCATTGTAAATAGTGAGTGCAGGGCACTGCTTCCCCCTCCTGAGGCGCCAGACGGTTTGCCAGAATTTCCCTCGAGGCCAACCGATAGTCCTTCTTCATGGCCACACCGAACTCCTCCCAGACCCGGGTTTTTGCCTCCGCAACCACCCGGGCTGAAGCCCGCTTGGCCTGCCGGTAGCTAGGTAGGTAAATGTGGCATCAGAATCAGAATCAGAAATACTTTATTAATCCCTGAGGAGAAACTCTTTGTAACAGCAGCTCACTATTACGTCAGTGCAAACAAGAATGGAAGTACTAAGCAAAAAGCAATAATATAATACACTATAATACAGGTTACTACAAAGTGGGTATAAGTATAAATTTTAAATAAAATAAGTGTAATGTACAAAGTGGGTTAACCGGTTGAGGTTAATATTACAGTATAAAGTAATAAGTGCATGAACTGTCAAGTTATGTGTAGCTTATTAACAATATATAATGGGACGGAGGATATTGCACCGCCGTAGTAGAAGTATAAATAAGTCTCACAAATTAAATTTATCTCCGAAACATCTAACATGAGCTGTCCCTCTGATGTACTCGTTCCTGATCCTGTCCATCCTCGTCACTCCCAAAGAGAACCTCAACCTCAACACTCTCCCCTACCACTACTTTACAGTCACTGGTCTCTTTCAGATTACAACGTCTACACAAGATGTAGTCCACCTGAGTGCTTCTACCTCCACTCTTATATGTCACCCTATGTTCCTCCCTCTTCTGGAAGAAAGTGTTCACTACAGCCA
>CM022490.1:2450390-2472069 GCA_011952105.1 Coreoperca whiteheadi
TAACTCACTCCAGAATTTCTACGATTTCATAATTTCCATCATAGTTGTAAGTATTATGATTTCTGGCTCCTCTACACTTATGTTTTACAACCTACAATTTGTCATTTTAATTGTATATACTATGATCTTCTTTTGTGAATCTATTCTGTACACACGACATCTATTGCATGTCTGCCCGTCCTGGGAGAGGGATCCCTCCTCTTTTGCTCTTCCTGAGGTTTCTTCCATTTTTTCCTCCTGTTAAAAGGGTTTTTTGGGTAGTTTTTCCTTATTTGAATCGAGGGCCTAAGGACAGAGGGGATGGTATGTTGTACAGATTGCAAAGCCCTTTGAAGCAAATTGTGATTTGTGATATTGGGCTATATAAATTAAATTGAATTGAATTCCATAAATGTGAAATTAGATTATGCTATCATCCTGCGATGATGAGGATGAAACTGCTATCTAATTACAATTCACATTCCTCATTTGCACTTTTGTTTCATTGTTTTTTCTCACCAGGACAGGTTTTCCAGTACTTTAAAAGCCTACTTTTAAATGACTTTCCTTAGTTGCACTGAACAATTAATACAAGACAGAGAAGCATGAATTTAGCTCACATCTTAATATTTTACACAAACATTTCACAGATGTTTCATTAGATGTTTCATGAACATCTGTGACTAAACCATAGTTGGGAGACCCCAGCCTGGAATTAAAATGTGACGGTT
Source organism: Coreoperca whiteheadi (assembly GCA_011952105.1). Lineage (NCBI taxonomy): Eukaryota > Metazoa > Chordata > Actinopteri > Centrarchiformes > Sinipercidae > Coreoperca > Coreoperca whiteheadi. Next base: position 2,451,101 of record CM022490.1, read on the forward strand.
GCTGATTACGCAGTCACTGTAATGTCTTAGGACTGTCTCTCACCTGTTATTTCATCTAGGGTCAACCCAGCTGAAGACCTCTACAAGAGTAAACCTCAATAACTAGGCTATTGTAGTTTATGTCTTTGTTGAGTACGTCCAGGCATTGTTCATGTGTCTATGTTGGCTAAAGAGACTGTGTACCTTTTCGTACATAGAGTGCTTATTTGATAGAATATGGCAAATACAAAACTGACTGATTAATTAATATGTTAGGCAATCCCAAACAATGACTGTGACAACTATAGGTGTTCAAGAAATATAAATATCTTAATTGATTTGTGAAGTTAAAATTTAAAAACCTAGATCAGTTTATGTATCAGTGTGGCGCTCAACATCTGCACTGACGTCTAAATCCCTTTGTTTGGGATTGTCTGTGTTTTTGTTTAGGGACAGGGTTAGCTTCCAGTAATGACTCTGACAGTGACTCAAACGACTGTATCAGGTCATTCTGAATTTTGCTTGACGTGTCCACAAATACAGTAGTAGTATCAAGATGACAGTGGAGGGGGGCGTCATATTCAGACAGAAACTCCAGCACTTCCAAGTAGTTCCCTTTATTCTCAGAATCTTTGCCTTCATCATGTCCCCTAAATGCAAGCTCTTGCTTCCCCAGAAACACAGCGATGTTGATGAGACATTTCAATATATCTCTGTTCTGCCTGACCTTGTTGTTGTGGGTTAGAATTTGGTTGCGGCACTTTTCATCCAGCTAAAGGTGTACTCTGGTGTCCCCACAAGTGTTTAAGCTCACTGTAGCTTGCAGGAGTGAAGCTGCATTTTGGTGATGGTGGTCTGACTTCGTTAGGTTGGTATGGCTAAAAAATGCACCATTAGCCCACGTGGATGACAACTCCAGCAATACAACCTATTAGTTTTCATACATCCCGTCATCCATTGATAATTATCGACACGTTTCCCTTTTTATTTTAAGTCCATTGCTGGAGTTGGCCTTCCATTTTTTATTATTAATTGCTTCACTGCGTAAGCCCACCTTAAGAAAGGAAATGCTATCAAGCTAGCCATGATATCATTCACTTCTACCTTAGCTGTGGACATGGTGAGCTAGCGTCACTGCTTCATCTATGCAACAGGCAAGATAGCTCTGGCCTTCAGGAAAGGCCTAGGACAATGATTTTTGGTCCCACCTAATATAAATCAAAACATGATTGGTTATTTCACTCGCCACTCTCTAAACAAATACACTCGGCTGTCCCAGTTATAAAGTCCTAACCAATGAATGAGCAAGCTAACTTTTTCTCTGCCTAGAGAAATCTGATTGGATAACGTATCAGGTTACGTAGGTAACCATGGTTCCCTGTTAGGGAACGAGACGCTACGTCAGCTGACGCTATGGGGAACGCCTTAAGTGTGACGGCCTCTGAATCTCTGTAACAACTTAGACTAATCTTGATTGGGTTTAACGTCAACACGTGACGCACGCCTGCGGAACCGGAGGTATAAAGGGAGCCGGCTTCACTGTTGTCGTCAGCCTTCTGATTGACTGAAGCAAGCCGCTAACAGGCATGCCGGAAGTATGGCAGCGAGATGCAGCGTCCCGTTCCCTATCAGGGAACCATGGTTACATACGTAACCTGGTACGTTCCCTTTCAAGGGAACTTCAACGCTGGGTAAGCTGACGCTATGGGGAACGCAGTACCAACTCTGCTGAAGGGATGCCTGTCAGAGTGTGAAGCCAGCAGGGCACACTTCAGGACAAGAGAGCCACAGACCCCGGATTATTTAAGCGGTCTAGGCTGTAAAATCTCACAAAAGTGTGAGGCGAAGACCATCCCACAGCATCGCATATATCGGAGAGGGGGGTTCCCGACCACCAAGCTCTGGAGGATCCCATACTCCGTGTGGAGTGGGCTCTGATCGACCAAGGTGAAGGCATACCACGCACCTCGTAAGCCAAAACGATAGCCTCAACTATCCACCTGCTAATAGTGTGTTTGGAAGCCGGGCAGCCCTTACGAGGGGGCCTGAAGCATACCAGCAATTGGTCTGAATTGCGCCACTGGGCTGTCCTCTGGACATAAATCTCCAGGGCTCTGACTGGACAAAGCAGTTGCAGCCTCTCACCTTCCCGTTCCTTCGATTCTGAAGGAGGATGGAACGCCTGCAGGACTACCGGCCGGGCCACCGCCGCCGTCCAGGAGGGATACCAGGCCAGAGAACCAGATTCTGGCGGGCCAGAACGGGGCCACGAGCAGCAGCTGGGCCCCTGTTCGGGAAACACTCTCTCTAGAAGCCCCGGGAGCGGAGTAATTGGGGGAAAAGCGTTCAGCCCTAGCCTCGGCCACGGCTGCGCCATGGCATCCAGCCCCAGGGGCGTTGAATACACAAGGGAGAACCAGAGGGGGCAGTGAGCGTTGTCTGGGGACGCAAACAGGTCAACTTGTGCTCTGCCAAATCGCCTCCATATCATCTCCATGTCTCGGGGTGCAGTCTCCATTCCCCAGGCCTCGGCCCCTGCCTCGACAGGATGTCTGCTCCCACATTGAGGTACCCGGGTATGAAGAGTGCGCTGAGAGAGAGCAACTTCCCCTGGGACCACAAAAAGGATCTGGTGCGCCAGTCTGCACAGAGGGCACGACCTCAGACCGCTTTGTCGATTTATGTAGGAGACCACCGCCGTGTTGTCGGAGCGGACAAGCACGTGGTGGGTCCTGAGGTCTGGAAGAAAGTGCCGTAAGGCCAACAAGACCACTCGCATCTCCAGGCAATTTATGTGCAATAGATGTGGGGTCAACCACAGACCTCGGGCAGACCCCATCCGGTGCTGGAGGCGCCCGTCGAAAGTGTGCGACGGTGGTACACATTCCCAGCACTGGGCCCTGGGTCAGGAACACCCGTTGTCTCCACCTGTCTAAGGCATGCATGCACCTGCGTGTAACCTTGATCAGGCGAAAAGGATTGCCCCTCGAGGAAAATCCAGTGTCCCTGAGCCACCACTGCAGCTGCCTCATGTGCAGCAATCCAAGCGGAATCACGATGGATGCTGCAGCCATGAGGCCTAACAGTCTCTGAAACTGAAGTGCAGTGAGATGTCGGCCTAGCTGCACCCTGAGTACCATGGTCAGGATTGACTCGACGCGTGCGGGAGACAGTTGTGCCCGCAACGCGACTGAGTCCCACACTACTCCTAGGAACGTAATCCTTTGTGTTGGAATGAGCATGCTCTTGCTCGTGTTGAGTCTCAACCCCAAGCACCTCAAGTGGGCAAGTACAACATCTCAATGCTGTACTGCGATGAGACAAGACAGGGATAAAATCAACCAGTCGTCCAAATAATTGAGGATGCGGATCCCCTGGAGTCTGAGAGGAGCCAGGGTGGAATCCATGCACTGTGAAGGTGCAAGGGGAGAGTGCTAGGCCGAAGGGAAGCACCCGATATTGGTAAGCTTTGCCCCTGAAAGCGAACCGCAGGAACTTCCAGTGTCCCGGAATGACAGAGACATGGAAGTAAGCGTCCTTCAGATCGATCGTGACAAACCAGTCCTCGGACTGAATTTGACTCACAATCATAGGGATCGTCAACATCTGGAACCGAAACCTCCTCAGAGGCTGGTTCAGGTGACGAAGATCTAAAATGGGGCGCAGACCACCGTCTCTCTTCGGAACTATAAAGTCCCGGCTGTAGAACCCGGTATGCATCTCGCTGTCAGGGATCTGTTCTATGGCCCCTTTGTACAGGAGAGAATGAATTTCTTGCTCCATCACTTGTGATTGTACTCGGTCGACCCTCGTTTCCAGGATTCCTCGGAATCCCGGGAGTCGAGACCGGAACTGTCAGGGCATCTTCCTGGAAGCCTGTCGAACGAGAAACACGGCCCTCAGGTCCGCCTACTTCCATTCAGGCCTCCGTCGAGGCATTCTGGGCCAGCATGTAAGAGCTGCGAGACTTCGAAGGCTGAGGTGGTCCACCCTCTGCTCCGGCCCGAGACCTCTTTCGACGAGGGTAAACCGCTGGAAGGCCATAGCCTGTTGGCGCTGAAGCGCTTAACAACTGAGCCGACTGCCTCCACGAAGAGACCAACGGGCGAAAGCAGGGCATCCATAAGGAAGGTCTTGTCCCTCTCCTTAATACCCGACAGAGTCAGCCATAAGTGGCGCTCCGTCGCCACCAGCAGGGCCATGGACCGCCTGATAGCTCGGGCCGTATTCTTCGTGGCCCTGAGCTACAAATCCGTCGCACAGCGAAGCTCCTTCACATCCTCGGATGCGAGGGACCCCCCGTCTTCAACGTCATCCAGCAGATCGGCCTGCTATGCCTGCAAGACCACCATGGTGTGCAGGCATGCACCGGCCTGACCCGCCGCCATGTAAGCCTTGCCGACTAAAGCAGAGGTAGTAGGGCAGGGCTTAGTAGGCAACATCGAGGTATTCAGGGACGACGCGGCCTCCTGCGATAAATAAGGCGCCAGCATCTCCTCAATACCTGGCATGTCGCCGTAACCGTTGTCTTTACGCCTGCTGATTGAAGCATACTGACGACCAGTCGGGCTAGAAAGCCGTGTAGAATACGGCCGGGACCAGGACTTCGACACCTCATTGTGGAGGTCCGGAAAGAACGGTAAATCCCGACGCGGGCGAGGAGGTGGGGCTATGAGGAAATGCTCGTCGAGCTTACTCTGGCGACGAGCTTCCTGCTCTTCCGCTGGCCAAGTGATATTGAGCCTAGCCACCGCAGGGGAAACCACCTCCAGCAGCTCTTCAAACTGCGGAGACTGGGCTGACGAGCCACCCATGTCACCGCCTTCCGCTCCGAGCACATCCAGTTCCTCGGAACTGGAGTCTCGGTGAGCGGGCTCCCGCTCCGGGACGGAAGAAGCCACAGACTCGGTGCAGGCTTCTGGACCCCGAAAGCGGGAGAAAGAACTCGCGGATGAAGGGAAAGAAAGAGCCGAAGCTGTCTCACCTTCATCGCCAAGGTCCATCTGCGATCCCCAGGAGTGTAGTTGCCGGGATGCCTCAGCAACCGCCGGTACCTTACTTGGGGAGCAGAGCTGGCCGCCTACCTCAAAGAGCGCCAGCCGAGAGCGGAGCTTCCTAACCGGGAAACGCTCGCAATGCACAAAGCCAGCCCCCTCGAGGGCTGCTAGTGCATGCTTTCTTCCCAAGCAGGCCACATACATCTTGTGTGTGTCACCATCGGGAATATAGCGTGGGCAGGGATACACGCACTGCCAAAACCACTTTGCACTCGCCATTTCTCAGAGACCCAGAGCGCATGCTGAAGATCAGAAGACTGACGACAACAGTGAAGCCGGCTCCCTTTATAACTCTGGTTCCGCCGGCGTGCATCATGTGTTGACGTTAAACCCAATCAAGATTGGTCTAAGTTGTTACAGAGATTCAGAGGCCGTCACGCTGAAGGCGTTCCCCATAGAGTCAGCTGACGCAGCGTTGAAGTTCCCTTAAAAGGGAACTCTAATTTTGAGGTTTCAGGTAAGTATCCCGTTTATTTCTGAAGCAAACTTGATTTTAAAAAAGGAGGCTAAAGTTAGAATTAGAAGAGAATAATTATTAAATGAAAGAGATTAAATGTAACATTTAAATTGCTCATATGTTTGACCTTCTCTGAAGGCCTAGAAGCCCCTAAGGGTTCCTCTCTGAACAAAAAGGATCTTACTTTGTAGGGATACTTTGCTTCCTGTTGTCAGACACGTATAATAACAATGTGAAACTGTCAGTGGCAAAAACAAGCACTTAAGTGGAGTTACTTACATGGTTGACTGTACAATTGCCTGAAAGGATTACATTATTGCCGGTTTCATGGCTGCCGGCTGCAGCCCCTCGCTCAATACTGTAACCAATTAAAACAAATTGTCCCAATTAGTCACATAGACAAATAAAAACATAAGAAAATAGGGTCCAGGTTGAAAAATACCAAAGTTACCCTTTAAACATAAACACCTCTTTATAATGCAATACTAGAAGAGAATAATTATTAAAAGAAAGAGGTTACCTATAACATTTAAAATGCTCATATGTTTGGCCTTCTCTGAAGGCCTACGTAAGGAAGGGGTCGGCAAGTCTTTTTTAAGCCATTGAATGGTGGGCCAGAACATAGTCAAAGGATCATTTAAATAATTTTATTGAAGGAAAATGCAACTTAAATTGCTTGTTGCAGACTGTTATGGTGTCTTTTGTAACTGCTTAGTCAGCTGTGATTACACTGTGGTTAAATCCTGTAGGACAGTCAGTAACAAAAATCCAAAGTTGTGTGGTGGTGTCACACTTGAGGAAGCAGGCAAACAGCTCTGTTGAGGAGTTTTTATTAAAGGTTCCCAGCAAACAGGCAGCGAAATAAGTCAAGGTAGCATATAGAATCCCAAGACTTCAACAGGCAGACACAACCAACACATGAATGACAAACTGACAAAGAGATAGGGAAAAACACAGACTAAATACACTCAAGGGAGGGCAGCCAACCAGACACAGGTGCACAAAGACTCAGGTGAAAATAATCAGGAAATCAGGAGGGGAAGTAAAACTGATAGACAAGAGGGAACAATCTAATTACCAAAATAAAATAGGAACTGACAGAACCAAAACCCAAGACAGACATTTTCAGAATAAAATAAGTCAACACAATCCAGAAAACAGTTTGATACAAAATAAAATTCCACAAATCCTCAAAATAACCGTATCATCCAAAAACTGTGACAAGTGGTGTCCGGCACTGTTTGGCACTGGATAAATTAATACAGTAATAGTGACACTGAGTGAGCCCATCAATGGCCTGTTTGAGTCATGCTCTTAGCGAATTTGCTTGTTACACATTGGAGCCTAATTTATTATTAGTAATAATTATTTGATGTAGCGCTACTTTTACTCTCAGAATTACTCCTTGACATCCTCACGAACTATCCTGCATTATTTTTTTATTATTTTTGTCCTGAAGCTTCGCTATTACATCGTGTGCGTAGTGATGTTAACATTTAAGCTAGCTGGCGAGAGAAAATGGCACTATCAATGAGTCTAAAGAGGAAAATTGCCAGAGAAAATAAGGCATACACAGAAGAATTTAAAGACTCTTTTGAATGTCCTTCAGAACTTTTCAAACTAAAAGCTCTCAATTCAACTAAAAATAAAACATTGCTGCAAATATGTTCCCATACTTTTATTTTGTAGTCAAAATCACTAAAGGTGAAGTGATAATGTGAGTTACTGTTGATGTCATAACTGAGATCTATTCAAGAACCAGCCGCTAGCAAAATAGTCTAGCTGCGGGCAAGATATTATCTGGCAGGTTTCTGACTACTGCCCTAAGGGTACCCCTCTGACCAAAAAGGATCTTAGTCTTTAACAAAAAGGTCTATATCTGCAGGGATCCTTACCATAATGTTGTCAGAAATGTATAATAACAATGTGAGCCTGTCAGTGGAAAAAACAAGCACTTTAAGTGGACGTACTTAGATGGTTGATGGTACAATTGCTCAGAAGGATTCAATTACAGCCAGTTTTACAGCCCCTCACTCAATACTGGACCAGTTTCGAATTTTTTCCCCAATTAGTCACTTAGACAAAAACAAAACATGGGGAAAAAAGGGTCCAGGTTGAAAAATACCAAAGTTACCTTTTAAACAGAAACATCTCTATGTATAGTCCAATACAGTTTACCAGCAATACAAACTACATCCTCCAAAATGACCATAAATGTGAGTCTGCCCCTTTTCTAAAACAGTTTCAACAAAAACTGAACGTTATAACCTTCATGAAGGGAGGATTTATTGCAGGAGGGATGCAACCAGTCTCTTCAATAGTAGGGGTGGGGGGAACCCTTGGGTATGTGGCTAATAAATGAAACACTCAGCCTCAAACACTATTTCAGGATACATCATACTGGGATTTCTTTAAAGCTCAAGGAAACTCGTTTTCTCCCCTACTTAGGGGAATTTAAATTGAAGTTTTTTCTTTGTTCATTATCGGTTCGCCGTTGTTGCTGTGTTGGTTCTGTCTGCCTGTATGGTTTTGGATTTGCCCCTGCCTACTTGTTAGCCAACCTGTTTTCTGCCTGTCTGCCTGTAAATCAGGAAATAAAAACTCTAGTCATCAGCCTACATAGCTGTCTGCATTTGGGTCCTTCCCCTGTTGTCTGTTTGCCAACACAATCCTGACAAAAAATCTGAAATCGTATGATCATAGGCTCAAATTATTTACTACAGTACTGTTCTTGAGTACAATTTTAAGATACTTTTTCAAACATTTATACTAACTTTTCCTTCCTCCTCCTTTATTTATCGTATTCGTTATCTCCACATTCCTTCCTTCAAATCAGTCTTTACCAGTAGCTTTTAGCCTTATTCCTTCCATCTTGTATCCTTGCTTTAGTGAAACTACTGTGCTATGCCAACTGATATGAAAACTTGAAAATCTCACAAACTGGGTTTTTTCCTGACCAGTGAAACTAAGCTCTGTTATTCATTTCCATTAATATCTTTACTTTTGATACATGAGTAACATTACCTTTTACCACTAACAATGTATAGAGTAACTTATTCAATTATTTGACAACAGTTGCGGATGTAGATGCAGCGGCTGGTATCTCCTTCAAACTTGCTATTTTCTTGTTTTTAATCTGTTAACATTTGTTATTTTTTGGCTCTGTTGTTGAAACATCATTGGCTGATGTCTGAGTGGATTTGATCTGTTCGAATCGACTGAATCAGAAGACTTTGATAGCTGCGCACGTAGATGCTATGACCTGTGGGCTAGCTCCTTCAAACTCTGCTACATTTCTGGTTTTAACATATTTTTTTCCAGCTGTATTGCTGGAACACGTATTACCTATTTTTTGGAAAAGGAAGCCTGGTTTTTGGATTAAAGAACAGTGGACCTTGAGATGATCCACCCAGTCAGAGCAAACGGACCAGACACCATGGAGGGTGCTGTGTGAGGAAGAGCTGGGATAGGAGCCAAGCTGGCCCAGTTTGGACTTAAGACTGCTCCTGGCTAATTTTTGGTCTAGAAGAAATCGGACACAGGCTGGCCAAGTAACGGGAAATCTGACACTGTTGTGCCCAGATCTTTGCAGAGACCTGCTCCACCAACATCCCCGATCAAGCACTCAATGGGCGGACCGTGTTCAGAGCTGAAGGAGCGCAAGACTCCAGTGGAATGAGGGGAGTTGAACTTTGTGTTTATATCGATGGTGCCTGGTGCTCAAGTGCAGTTAAAGTGGATGGACACTGTTTCCAGATGTCGAACATTTTGTGAAGATAATAATATGGTTATTATCTTGTGTTTATTATCTTGTTGCTGTAGTCTTGCAAAAATGCAGTGAATTTGTGCTGATTTTCTCAGTGTATAGGTGTATGTACAAATGTAAATAACTGTAGGATATATATATTGTATGTATCTAGCATTAAGGCTCTACTAACTTAATTTCATTGTACAACCTTGTGTTGTATAATAAGAAATCAATTACCTTGTATTTGAATGCAGAGTGTGACTGTAGCAGTTCCAAACAGAGCAAAGTTTTCCCAAAGTGCCAGCCAGCTTGCCAACTTCAATTAACATTAGCCTTTATGTTACTGCATCTGACAAAAGATAACTGAAATTTGATCAACATTTTTATTCACCAGACCAGAGCACTTAAAACAAGCAGCAGCACCACACTTTGAAAATAATGACCGCTGACGACTGATCAAGGTTAACAGTGTGCTTTCGACAATGCCAATAGATTTTCAATGGCAGGATTTGGACAGTGAGGGAGTGTACAGAGGCTTCATTAACTTTGTCAGAGGCTTTTAAGAGATATATTGACATGGTCATTAGTGGAGAAATCAAGTGACTTAAGTGTTCAGATAGGCGTGTAGCTGCGTGTCTGTGCTCATGTATGTACTTCTGTGTGCATTTATGACTGTTTCATGTATTCAGGGGGAAAGTCTGACTTCATTTAAAGCCTCTGTGGTTTTAAATGATGATTCTAATTCTGATTCTATTGAAATATGCAGAAACAAAAAGTTTAGGCAAATGTTTTGCTGTACACTAAGCTCTAAGTTTATTTAGATAATGATTCCATAATAATAGATGGTTTTGACAAAAAATTAAATGTGTATGCTACACTGATTTATGTCCATAGTGTAATGAGATGATGCACTGCCAGATTGGACTGTATTTCACTGTGGTCAAAAGGTTCTAATGCTTGAAAATTAGCCTGCAACCAGGGGTAAAGATCAAGTTAGCCTGCCATATGGTAGGTTAGTGTAAATGCTTCGTAACTGACATGTTACTTTGTCCCCCTGACAGCAATAGTCTTTATGAGCAGAAGTGGATAAATCTTTCTTTTTCAGTGGGTTTCTCCTCTCAGGCCACATACAGTACATGCTATTCTATCTTCCTGGTGAAGCTTGTTGGGACTGAATAGGATGACTGCAGCCACTTTTCACATAAAAAATAATATAAGTAATAATAATTCATAATAATGTTTTCATTTAGAGTCAGTCTTGTCCAAAAAGACACTAGAATTGGACAGCAAATATAAGGCAGTAAAGCACATTGCGTTTTGTAGTAAAGATGTGAATACAACATTGTCTATAAAAAATTGATCAGGTCTCTATTGAGGAAACTAAATATGATTTTCAGGAGTTAGTACATTTGTAAAGCAAACATTAACTTAACATAATATATCATAATTTATTATTTGCTCAATTAATAATAATGCAGGAAACAACATTAACATGTTTATCTTTGTTGAAGAACCTAAATTCACTTCTTGTGCGAGAGAGAGGGAATATGAATAGAGGAATATGCATGTTTAAAAAAAAAATATATCAAAAGGGATAGGGGAACATTTTGTTACTATTTGTTACCTTTTGGGGTTATGAAAAGTGCTTTTTGTCTGAAAAAAGTTTTTATACTATGTTGCATAGTTTTCTACTGTACTGTTTTTGGGAGTAACCTTTTGTTTTTTAGTTTTCTGTCCTCATTCCAAATTTGTCAGACCAAAAACAATTTCAAATTACAAAAGTATTTCACTATGGCGTGCAATATTGGGGGATATACAGTACATCTTAAAATTAAGATTAAAGATGGGACGCCTCAAGGATGCTTTATATCTTGAAGACAGTTCCTATCAGATATATAAAAATGCCAGCCATCTTTTACTGACTCTGTTCAAATAAGTACCTGCTCTCTGTGCGTGAACATGCCCTGTGTGTAGCACCTTAACTTGGAGCTGTTGTCAGATTTAGTCAATCAGGTTGCTGTCTTTCTGGTTTTGTTGCTGTCCTTGAGCAAGGTGTCGCCTCTGAGGGTACAGGGTCTTTTTCATGTGGCATCTCTCCACATCAAGGGAATGCCTATCTTCATACAGTTGTGAGCAAATTTCCATAGAATGGAGTGATGGATTCTATTATTTCCCAAACACATCCTCTCCATCTCAATGGGAATGTGTGTGTTGCACTGCAGAGAGAAAATTGAATTCCCAACTTTGCTGCTTGGTGCAGGAAGGCATGAATGTATAATTAGAGGCCTGTAGGCAACAGATAAGAAAAATAAAGACTCACTTTGATGTTGATCACAAATTATTTCAGTGCACGTTCATGCTCTGATGCACACACACAAGTATACATGCAAATGTGTAATAAGTAAACACACACTAATATGTGTCCCAGTTGTCACACAGACAGACACCCACTCAGGATGTATACGTGAACTGTATATTTGCACACACACATATTCCAAACTGACACAGTGATGTCAATAATTTGCAAACAGCATTAATCCTGCAGCTCTCTCTCAGTGTGGAGACGTTTGGTTGGTGTTTTGTTGTTTTGCATTTGTGTCTTTCAGGATTGCTCCATCCATCATACATGGAATGGCTTGTCATTTCTGAAATTGTTGTCTCTGCATCCTCCCAGCCAGTGTAAGAAAGGCGTGTGAAATTAGCTTACACATTACTTTGAGATAAATTATTAATAGTAGAGTTGTGATGCAAACAGTCGAAGCAATTCATTGGTTTTGAGAGAAACTTCCTATAGGGAGCATATTTCTGCTATTATATGGTTAAATACTGATACATATCAGTCCATTGTCAGAGCACCAAAACTAGTAATGATCAAACTTAAGGTTTACATGAATATCTTGGTCTTTTTTTGTACTTTGTAAGGATTCAAAGGTTATGTGCTTTGTGTGTTATGTCTATTTTGTCAAAATTGCAATTACCCAAGAAAATTTATATTCCTCAAATAAGTTTAGCTGTCTACATCAAACAATAACGTATTTTAACAATGTACCTGCATTAATCAAATAATAAACCATGATTTCTAATTTTTTTATTAAATACAAGTTTACTAAGGCCCAAAGTCACTGAGATAGGCTCCAGTCACCCATAACCCCTAACGGGAGCAAGCGGTAGAAAATGAGATGAGATGAAATAAAAGTTTAAGCTGAGTCTAAATAAAAGCGGTGTAACTGTTAAAGATGTAAAAGATGGAAATGAATAATAGAAATAGGTTGATAATAATATTTGGCTCTGACTGTTCATGGATTTCTGGTTCCAACTGACAATGGCAGTACTGCAATTTGATCAGTGCAATATCTGTGCGGGCAGACACTGAAAAACATTTGTTTTCAATTTCACTTCAATTACGACAGCTTTAACAGGCAGTTTTAAAAAGTAACCTAAGTATTTCACTGCCATCGCAAGTTTAAAGTTTCAAGCCTGAGGGGTATTGTTGTATGTGGTCAGACGTGTGCTCTGTTGCACCTTTAAGGATACCCAACAGTGATGTTGTGGTGTACTGACACACCCTTGAGGACACTCCTATATCTCTGCAGGAAGGTGAGAAGCTCATTGCTTAGCTCCATCTTTGATTAATTGAAGTTGACATCATGTGTCCAAGCAATCAGTCAACCAGTGTCATGGGAATTTTCCACTAAGAGGCTCATGCTTCGATGCTGTTTCTACAAATATGTCAAAACTAGATAGAAGTTAAAGAATAAATAAATGCAGCTGATTGATTAATAAGCTTTACCACGTTTCTCCCTTTGCTGTAGTTCTACTCACTTTTCAAGGCCAATCGTGTTATGTTCTCACTGATTACACTCTTACAGCGCAAGTACACAAGCTAGCAAAGATGCCAAAAAGTAGATCACTGATGTCTTCGACTGACTTAAGGGATCACTGTAGGTTGTAGCATTCCCTTGGAGTTTCCAACTAGTTAACAGCTCCCCTCAACTACCCCCAGGTCGCCTATACCACCGCAACACTACCCCTCTAGCCTTCAGTCATGCTATCCCCCTTCACACACATACACTTACATAACACAAACACACAGACACACACAAAATATGTTTCTAAAATGCTGCCGTATCTGAAAGATTTAGCTGAGCATTTGACCTTGTGTGCCCACTTCACCATTAGTATTGCACATCCACAAGGCTCTAACACACATCTAAATGTACTGTACAAATGTGGCACACCTGAGTTACGGTACATATTTTTATTCTTACTTGTTATACTTCTATAAGTAATTCCATCTGTGTGGATTCTCCTAATTTGAGTTTATTTTCTTATTTTGTTTTACTTTTAAATCTATGGAAATGGAAATCAGAGAGTACAGCATGCTAAGAATTATATTCTTTATATACAATGCAAGCAGATAAAGCCTTTGAATCTGGAATCTTTGAATAAATCTGATATGGCTGGAATGCTAAGACTCATCTAAATAAATCAGCGAAATGATTCTTTTTCTCACGGGTCAGAGATTATGTGGTGGAGTCCAACACATCCATTTCCTCAGGTTATTCCACCACTTCCCGGGTGGTCGATTGAACTACATAAGACAGGGTCAAAATCCAAAATCGGATTTTGGATATATTATAAATAAATAAAATATGACAAATGATACTGACTGTGCTGGTAAAAACACAAAAACATCACCACTGGGTTGCTTGTGGTTTTTTATTAATGCTTAGATTAGTGATTTCATCTTAATGTAAACAAGAATAATGCAGTTGTGGCATACAAGAGGCATTTTGTTGGACGGTGTTGGCGGATGTGTGCTTTATAGGCTGCAAAACCCACTCATCGCATAACAATTATCCCCCACAAATACATGTATCACACTGAATTGGATGGCGTAGCCCACAGGGACACAACTAATCCTCAGCATTTCCATTTATCAGCTGTGGGCAGAGACTGCTCTCTGTGGATCACGGCCCATCACATCTAACAATGTTTGAAAGGCTGTCGACCTGTTTCCCGACAAAACAAAACCCTTTCATTCGCTCCCTCTTCCTCCATTAATAGCATCTCAAAAGGCCACAGGTCCGTGTGTAATGCCTCACAAACATATTGAATTTCATCATAATTGATAATAAATTATCTATCCAGCTAAGCATAATTTATCATAATCATCATTTCGATCTTTTAGGGGTTTAAATAATCTGATGCATTAATCCATAACTCCTTGCGACACTACAATAATTTGTTTACAACCACATCTATTTGGTATACCATCTTTTAATCAATAGCAGTAAATCTAAAGTCCATTTTGCTGCACATTTCTAATGTTGAAAAAAAAGCCTTGTGGAGCATCTTAGGCCTCAGGAATTGCACCCACACATATCCTGGCCCATGCTCTCACAAGTTTGAATGAGATTAGTTCAGATTGTTAATTGTAAACAGTGTGGAATATAGTGGGGCAGTCCATGGAGCACGAATGGATTAAGATAACAGAAGTGATGGTATCATAACTGAAGATAATCAACCGATTCATTAAGATCAGAGCGGGAATGATAGATAGGAGCAATCTTTTCCACAGCACTTGTACATAGCTTGTTCACCATCTTGCTCATTAAATAGAAATGAAACAGCAAGCTGTTGTATCTGTTTGGCATCCCTGTATTAAACCTATTGCATGGTGACAGGCTGTCACCAAACTGCCAAATATCCAGTGGATCTAGGTACAGAAAGATGGCAGCTGCCGACCCACAGAGCTGACTGTACTTCCACTGGTTTCCAGACAAGTGAAGTGGCTGTATTCACTAACATGCTACGGTACAAATTTTTGTCCAAATTAGCAAATGGGAGGGGGGTAAATGTAACTAACTATCAATGAGAAACCTGAGCCTGGGAAAATGCACACAACCACCCTATTCTGGCAGGGATGGATGAGAGGCAGACATGGAGCTCCTGGTCCACAGCCCTCAGTCGCTCCCTGTACTTGTTCTTGATGTAAGTAAGGCTTGAAAAGCTCAGTTCACAGTTGCAATGGTGATACCTGAAACTATTGGGTACTCCTTCTCCAATGATATCCAAAACATGTCCAAAGCTGTGTCTTGAAATTTCATTTTTAATGTGTAATCTTCCCTGATCTCTGCCAGTTGCTCCTGTGCCAGCAGTTGTAAAACTTTTGAGCTTTCCAGTGCACATGAACTCCAAGGGTCATGGACCCAGTCAAACTGTGCAAAAGACTCTGATGGAAAATAATAGCTAAATTTCTCCTCGAGAATTTTCAGATGCTGAGAGATAAGTTTAGAAAGTGTGCTGCTGTTTGAATGTTCACTGCACAAGGGAAAGATCTGAAGCCATGCAATTTGTCAGATGAGGTGAGAAGATTTTCTTTTCCTTGCATTTTAGCATTCAGTTCATTGAGATACTTAAAAACGTGGGCCAAGTGCAGAAGTTTCACGCACCGTTGCGCATCTGCAATCAATTCTGCATGTGTAGAATACTGAGAGTTCTGAGTTCTTCTCGCAACTCGTACAGTCGGCTCCTGTGAAAAACAGCGAACATCCGTGTATAGCAAGAAGGTATGAAGTTCCGCTCCCATTTCCTTGCATAGAATTGAAAACAGACGGGTCTTTAACGGCTGCGCCTTAATAGGTTTGCACGTTCGAGTTTTGCACACTTCATCATCACTTGCTCGTGCTGTTTGCTCGGAACCATTGCTTGATTTGACAATTTGTCAGTCATGTCATGTCATGTATGAGGTGGCTAATGTTATGCATTTACATTTACATTTAGTCATTTAGCAGACGCTTTTATCCAAAGCGATTCCTTACATTTGAGGAAGACAATGGAAGCAATATAACAACACAAAGTAACAAAAAGCACAAGTGCATAAAAAACGAGTCTGATTAAAGCCTAGCACAGTATACAAAGCTAAGGATGGGAAGGGGTTTTTTTAAATTATTTTTTTGAGCAGAGGTAGAAAGGAAGAAGTTAGTGATTGTCAGTTAGGTGTTGACGGAAGAGATGCATTTTCAAGTGCTTTTTAAAGGTGGCAACAGACTCTGCTGATCTTGTAGAAGCAGGCAGATCATTCCACCAATGTGGAATGGATCCAGAGAAGGTGCGCGAGAGTGATTTTATTCCTTTTTGGCATGGTACCACCAGACGTCGTTGGTTTGCAGAGCGCAGGGACCTGGCAGGAGCATAGGTCTGTATGAACAAGCAAAGATATGTTGGTGCAGAACCAGTGGTAGTCTTGTAAGCCAAGAGCATCGCTTTGTACTTGATGCGGGCGACAACAGGGAGCCAGTGTAACCTAATGAAGAGAGGGGTTCATTGAAGACCACTCTTGCCGCCGCGTTCTGGATCATCTGCAGAGGTTTGGTTGTGCAAGCAGGGAGTCCAGCCAGCAGTGCACTGCAATAGTCCAGTTTGGACAGGACAAGAACCTGGACTAGGACTTGTGTAGACTGCTCCAATAGGAAAAGTCAGATTTTCCTGATGTTGTAGAGGATGAAGCTGCAGGACCGGGTGGTGCTGGCGACATGGCTTTTGAAGTTTAGTTGATCATCAATTACCACCCCCAAGTTGTAGCTATAGATTTTTTTTATGCATTGTTTTATCTCTGCAATGTCAGAATATTTTTTGGACGGCACCCCTGATGAAGCCAGACAGAAACCGGTTGAGAATGGCTGCTCTAGGAAATTGTCTACACATCCTAAAGGGTTTAGTACCGAGCCCCGGAAGGGACAAAGAGGAAATAAGTATTTAAATTGAGGCCACGAAATGCTATTGCTAGTCACAAGATACAGTTCGTTCCCACGTGTTAATTAACGTGTGGCCACGAGATAAGTGTAAATAGAGAGAACCGCTTAAAGGGCAAAGACAGATCTCTTTCCATCGCCTTCATGACGGGAGTAAAAAGACTGCAGACAGGGATCAAAGTGTAATATTTAACTTATCTCTTCTGTCATTCTCTTATTACCCTTACTTTACCCCTCACAGCTGTCCTGTACATAATCTATTAATGCCTGTGACTGCTTCCTCCCCAGTGCTAAAATGCGACAGATGTGCTTCTAAGAGCATGTCTTATTATTGTTGAGAATTTTGGTGTTAATCTTCTTCTAGCTGTAAATCATAAACAGATGGAAAAGAAATGAATAAATCCATTACTAGTATTTGTGTAACACAATGTAGAAACAGTGAAAGCTATTCAGGGTTAAAGGCGTTGCCCACTTAATATTTGTTACACAAAGTTAATGAAATTATAAAATGAAATCAGGACAGTTTCAAGTAACAAAATTAATCAGCTGAAAAATATGTATTAATGGTGAGAACTGTAGATTGCTAGAATGTGTGTATATTTTGAGACATGAATGGTATTTGTGGTAAATTTAGACTATTTTATTTGAGCTTATACATTGGCTCATGTTTCTTCTGTATTTTATTTTGGTATGAACATTTTTAGACTATTCCAGCAGCAGAAAAAAGGTCATTTTGTTCAAGTATAAAATGTCCAGTTTATTACAACTTGGGTCTTATTCAAAGGTTTATAGTCTGCCATTCTGCATTCTTGCATAAATCTATGCATTGCTTATACAGATCACTTACGAGATTGCTTTCTTGACAGTTCACAGTCAGCAGATGGATTTAATAGTATAGTTGTATTCATTGTCAGCCTTAGCTACGTTTCACCCGTTTCAATTACAAATGGCCTCACCCTCCCAAAGGGCCCCTGACTGTAATGCAAGAATTAAATGATACACCCACTTTTAAAAAAACATATATATTGTGGCAACTGGTGAGCTGTGGTTACTTCATTCAAAGATGACACACATGCCGCTTCAACCACCACTAGTGGCTGACATCTGAGCAATCACTGAAGTTGACCTGTCCAATACAGCAGCTACCAAAGGCCCTTATTTGGCAGAATCAGAATCAGAATCAGTTTTATTGGCCAGGTATGTGTACACACACAAGGAATTTGCTGTGGTTTTCCGTGCACTCTATGTACATACACAGCAGTATGACAGTTAGTGCAATGTTGCAGAGTTCAAATGGTACTGAGATAAATATGCTTAATTTGACAGGTATCTTATGTACATGAGGTAGTTGGAAATACACAGTATATCTCGGGTATTTGAGAGGAAATGAAACCCATCTATCCTAGTGGTGCTGAAAAACGGAAAATATTAGACAACAAAAGAAAATGTCTAAATAGTCTCCCAAAAGTGACATTTGTAATCTGTAAAAGGACTGCCGACAACTGAACCTGCACCACTGTCACAGCATGCTCGCTAAACAACTGGGGCTAGTAATATGGGAGATGCTGTTAATAAGAACAATAGAAGTAAGAACCCTTCTACACAAACAGATGGTGATAATGATGAACAAACTGTTGTTTGATGAACCACCACACGATCACACTCCTACAACTGAGACAGGTGAGGGAGAAGCCACTACCAGCACTCCAGACAAGGAGAAGGCCCCAGTAGTATTCATAGAGACCAATCCGGCATGTTGGCCAACGCATATTACCAGTTACCAGCGGATCGATATTGTTAAGGGGAGGTCCTGTTCAGTTAGAGGACATTACCTTTCCACAGAGCCAAACCAATTTCACCAAGGACAGATATTTTCAGAAAAGGAACAAAAGCGCAACCATTTGTAGGTCATGGTTAGTGTACTTACAATCATCCAATTCAGTCTTCTGTTTCTGCTGGACCCTATTTGGCAAGCAAAGTCAAAGTCTCACTTGCGGAGGTTTCAGAATGTCGGAGCGACTCTTACACTTCATGATCATTAAAAGTCAAATTTGCACCAAGAGGTTCATGGCCATAGTCTGTCACCGTGCAGAGTGAAACCTTGCTTTCCGTGGCCACAATTCCACCCTACATGCATTAACCAAATATCTTTCTCGTTCTGGTGGCTGAACACTACATGGGGAAAACCATACAAAATTAGCTAATTACACTTACTGGAGGCAATACACTGGAAGTAATGGTAGAGAGAGTAAAACAATCAAATTACTACTCTGTGAAAAAGGACTGCACCACTGATGCTGCTCACATAAAGCAACTCTCTCTGACTCGGTATTATATTTTACTAATGCTAATTGGGATATTGTTCAGCAGCTAGCTAATTTTGGTTATGTATGTGGCATGCAACGTATAAAGTAACTGTGATAAAGAAGGCAGGGAATTGACGAGGAGGAGGGACAAATTGTCACTGTTAAGCAGTGTTTTTATAGGCATATTGCCAGTGCAATTTATTTTGATATTTTGAGCATTGTTTGTTGATTAGCTGAATACTTTTGTGGATACTTACCTGTGTTTGATTGTACCTGCTGTTGAGGAGAAAAAAGTGAGAAATTATTAGATTGTTTGCATACATGTTGAAGAACTACGAAAGAAAAGTATATGTTATTTTAATGTTATTTTGTTTTTTTTATGTCTCCCCTTTTCAAGGCACAAGTAGGGCGAAAAGGGCGAAGAAGGGCCCCACATTATCTCTTGAAAGGGGCCGCCACTGGTTGTAGTATAACTTGTTTTTAGTGATGTCACCATGTTCCCGGATTGCAGCAATTGACTTATTGAGTAAAATGTTATTACAGCGCTCTCATTTAAATAACAGTCAAATTGTACATATATTTTTAGAATTTGTATAATATTTTCACATTTTATTGTAAATCTTCTATTTTCTATTTATGCTTCTTGACTTGCAGTATCTGATTTATCTTTCTTTATATTTTCTACTTACTATATTTATTGTTGTGCACCAATACACCAGAAGTCCTTGTATGTGAAAACCTATAAGGCTTCAAGACTTCTTCAATGAAAACGTAATAATGTTGGAAAAATAATGCAGCTTCCTCTGTATACTATACTGTGCAGTTTATCTTAATGTTCAAAAACATTTTGTGTTCTTTACTTTTATTTCCTGCTAAGGCAGTGTGATCCCAGAGTCCCCACCCCCTCTCATTAAATGCCCCCTAACAAGCAGGGGATAATCCCATGTAAAGCCTTCAGTCTAGTGATGCCCCTGGACACAACAGACACACTTTTTATAATAGGCAGCCCTTGATTAATGCATGACTACACTCTGCCTCCAGAGGAGCTCAGTGGATCTATCAAAACTTGAAATGTTCTTCCATCCATATGCAACTTTTGTTAACCCACTATCACACAGGCAGAGTGAATTGGATAGGTTGTTGTTGTAAGTCTGTGTCACTGCATACACATATACTTAAATGTTCCTCCATGGGGCATCCCATCAGAAATCAATACCTTTCTGACCTCATCCCTTTTAATTTGAAAAACGCTTCCCTACATGTTAACCTATGTTAACCTATAAGAGAGAGTGTTAGTATGAGGTTTGATTAACCTTAAAGTAATGAAATTGAGGAGAACCTTGTTTGTAAGCTTTCCGATAATCATGCTATTATGTTTATTTTTGAAGTAGATATCTGTGTGCGTCTAATATGGGTCAACTTTGAAGGCCGCTATCTCCATGATGGTTGGTCATTATGGTTAATCAAACCAACGTTCTAACACTCTCTCATTGAGGTTAACATGTAAGGGGGAAAAAAATTCAAATCGAAAGGGGCGAGGTCAGAAAGTGATAATAGTTATGTGTGGATGGACAAAATATTAGACACATCAATAGAACATCATCAATTCAATTCAATTAAATTTTATTTATATAGCCCAATATCACAAATCACATTAGCCTCAAA
>CM022490.1:2479311-2489818 GCA_011952105.1 Coreoperca whiteheadi
CGCTCAAGATATTGTGGCTTTTTAAAAATTGAGCTTTTTACAGTGTGACTTTGTTCATTTGTTCATTCTGCATGATATAAATGGAGGTAAAGACCAGTCTGGTCCATTTGACACTGTGAAACAAATGGACCTGATGTAGTAAGGTGAAAGAGAACAAGCAGGGGACTGACCTGACATGTGAAGAAAAAAATGATAAAAGAATAAAAGACTAATCACGCATCACTCATCCTTCAAACCAATCACAGGGTTCCATGAATCATTACAGATAATATAAAAGTCCTATTTTGCAAAGGATAACTGAGGACAGTGTTGTTCCTGGGTGCAGGGGGTCAGGATCCAGAGAAAGTGGTGACGGTGTACTGATTCGTAGCAGGCTGTCTACTTGGGAAGGGTGTGTGTGTGTATTACTAATGTTGTGGGGACATAAATCTGTTTACACAGTCACATTTTGAGGACTTGCCTTCCTTATGGGGACAAAATGCAAGTCCCCATAACATAAATCATTACATTTTAGGATGAAACCTTGGTTTAAGATTAGAGTAAGGGCAAGGTTAGGTTTAGGCTAGCGTAAGGGTTAGGTTTGATCTAGTAGTGGTTATGGTTAGGGTTAGGGTAAGTCTCCAGGGAATGAATGTAAGTCAATGTAATTTCCCCGAAAGTGATGGAAACACAAAGTGTGTGTGTGTGTTTGTGTGTGTGTGTGTGTGTGTGTGTGTGTGTGTTTGTGTGTGCGTATGTGTGTGTGTTTGAGGCAGGGGTCCTGACGGATGGATGGATGGCAGGGTGAAAGTGAACAGATGGAGGCTGATGGATTGCAGCGACATTAAATGTGAAAGACGAACAGGGCCCTTGGTCAGAATGCAGGAGACGCATCAGCTCTGCACGCCATGTCATTCTCCCATTTCAACTCTTTATTGGCATGACTGTTTATCAGAGGCGCTGTACAAAAGCAGAGCACCGAATGTCAATTGTCAAAACAACAAGTTTGGACATTCACACCACCTTCCTCTGTCCATGATTATTCTCTCTGTCTTATTCCTTTTCGCATTCAAACATTGAGACACAAATTCTGATTAGACCTTCAAGTTGAGTTTTTTTGGTCTGTTTTGTGTTCATTTTGTATGTTTTTTGCATGATGATTCAGGTTAGACAAAGATCAAAGGTTAAAACAACTACTTTGTAAAGGTGATGCCAGGATCAGACATACAATACTTTTGTCTTAAGAGATGGCTCTGTGTTAGATTAAGTGATCATCTTGTCAACTATAAATATGGTGAAACAAAAGAGGAATGCAGTGTCTGCACAATAGACCCCAACCAATCACAGTTTGCCGTCTTTCATCACTTTTGTAACATACAGTTTTAGTTAGAGCCTTAACTCTCAGTTCCATGTTTCCACCGACACGAGTGCCACAATGAAAGCGATAGATAGAGAAGGATGGATACACACAAAGGGAAAGAACTCTCTGAAGAGGTAGGTCTTCAAACACGTTTTGAAGACAAAAGGGATTCTGCTGACTGAACTGAGTTCGCTAACTCTTTCCACCACTGAGGGAGCACCAAAGATAAGATTGGATTGAGATTTCCTGCCTCACACTGACAGTAGGACTAGTCATCGTTTATTGGCAGATTGTAGCTTGTGCCTTGCTAGTGGCCGCTCTACAGGCAAACGTTAGTGACTTGAATGTGAGCAGCAACAGGGAGCCAGTGGAGTTGTCAACTGTTTTTTTTAATTGTCTCCAGTGCGAGGGTTGACTCCTAGTTTCAAGCCAATTTTAACCATAAAGCAATGTCATTAGGTGGGAGGAGACAACAAATAATAAAAATAATGACACACCGCAGAGGATTAAAGGACGTTCACTTTCGTTTCAATGTCCCACATGTGGTGGGTCAGCCATTATCTAGCTGATATTGTGTAGTCTGATGCTGGCAATAGGGATTGTCATGGTTGAAATTACTATTTGATTAAGGTTAAGTAGTCATAGTTCAAAGAAACATGTTGACTGCTGGCAGAAAACAGGAAACGCACAGCGTTTCTCTTTGACACAGGCTTTGTTGACCCATCCATCAATTGTGGCTTTCTAAAAACGTTTCTGCCTTAACTCTTGACAGAAAATAATCAACACTAGAGGTCATGTCAGTTTAACATAAAAATATGTAGTATTTAAGCATTTGGACTAATGAAAGATGCTGTCATTTTTTATCGGTGGACAATCTGGAGGTTTGGTAAGGGCATAAAACTATGGTAAACGGACTGTACTTGCATAGCGCCTTTCAAGTCTTCCAACCACTCAAAGTGCTTCTGACTCTACATATCACATTCACCCCATTCAAACAGGCAGTTTCTAACTGTCCATCAGTAAAAAGGAAAAGTCTTGGGTTATGTATGTAACCCCAGTTCCCTGAGAGGATGGCTCTCACTGCGCCTGGAACAACCTCCAGGTAGGCACGAGCCACGTACAGGGCCTGCAGATCTCCCACTCTCTTGAGAGAAGTCATGGCCAGCAAAAATATCAATTTTAAGGCCAGACACCCGTCTGATGCATCGTCCAGTGGCTCGAGGGGGGTGCTGTGGTCAGTCCATTGAGCACCACAATCAGATCCCACGCAGGGACTCTGATTCAAGCCAGAGGCCTCATCCTCAAGGTACCACGAAGGAAACTGGTGACAAAGAGGTGCTTCACTAGCGAGCAGCCATCCACCAAACTGTGGAATGCTGCAATCGCACCCACATACACCTTAAGTGTAGCTAGGGAGAGTCCAGCCGAAAACCATCTTTCAAGTAACTCCGGCATTGAAACTACCTGGTGGTGAACTGGGTCAAGGTGGCGCTCTTGGTACCACATAGTGAAAAGCTTCCACTTGCCTGCATACACTTTAATTGTGGAGGGGGCTTTAGACTCTAAGATAGTCTCCACTACCTCAATAGAGAGACACACCATGATATGGGGTAAAATTATATTTAATATGAAGTTTCATTTTGTTGTTAAAGCACCTCGAGGCGATTGTGAAAAAGCACTAAAGAAACTGGGCTTGAATATAATAAATATGGAAGGACCGTGACACACATTTATTTGTGTGTGTGTCCTCCTGCCATCTGTTGACAGAGATGCTACATTCCATACTGATCACCTGCCTCATAATCACCTTATCATTCACAGTTGATTCACAGTCAAACACTGCAAACACACACACATACACACCCACAAATACTAAAATATTAAGAGAGAAAAGAATAGTGAACCTACAGATATGTTTATGAGTCACTTCAGTTCCTGGAGAGGTTTTGCATAACACTTAGTCAATCCCAATACACTTGGCTGGTAGATTAGCAGGTTGATTAGCACTGTTTGTTTTGTTACTCAAAGCATAAATGTGTTACTCATTCCTTGTTAATCGCAACAGTAATGTGTTACTCATTACTTGTCACAATTTCTTTAGTGACATTAATGGATGATTTCTTGCTCACTGGTTACTATACCGGCTATACGGTAAGGATGAGTCAGCCTCCTCTCTGTGAATTATCAAGAAAGCACCTATGTCCAATATTCCTGTCGTGCTTTTGCTGGTTGAAAAAGTAGCGGTAAATATATCCACTCACAGAAAAGGTTTTATACAATGCCAGATAGCAACAGATGGAAGTATTGTTATGAAAATTATGGGATATATAATTGTGCACCAGTTTCGTCACAGATGGGACAATAGGTCAAGGAAAAAGTATCATATTGGTTATGATACTCACCACAGCTTAGATCTTGGAACGTGGCAACATCACTAGAAATACGTTGAAAGGGTCAAGAAACATGAGTGGTCAGACAATCAGAAACAAATCGACAGTTTAGTCAAACTTATCTGGAAGAGAAAACAAAGACAAACAGTAATTATTTCCTACACTATACGTTGTAAACATCCATCACAGTTTACAGATCCACTTCCTGCTTCAACTTTACACTACCTTACTTACTGTAATTTTGCACATTTAATGGTTTTCTTGTGCAATGAGGGATTATTAGGGACATTACAGATGAATTAATTGCAAAGAAGAGATTTCAGGAGATTCGAATAGCCAGATCGTTAAACTGTATAATTTCAGCTAACTGAGCCTTGCACCATTCCTGGATGACATGTGAACCCATACAAGACAGTGATTGTGGAACTGTCTGTCTTTTTCTGTAGGTTCAGTCAAGTTTGCCTTATTACTACTAGTATTAGCTAGTAGCTGGATGTCTCAGCGAATTATCCATTCAGACCAGGTTATGCCTGAAATAGAGTTCCAATTAAGTGTTCCAACTATGTCTTATGGCAAAAGTAATTATACCTGTTCTGAATGGCCACACTAGAAAGCAGGGTGAAAAGTCTACCATCATAGAGAGGGGCGAGACGTTAACATGGGGATAACAGTGCACACTTCCACATGGTCTCTGGAAGGCAATCAAAGTGTTTGCAGAACTATTCGTGCTGCTTTATTCTGTGCAATTTGTAACCTGCGTAAATTATTTTCATTTGTGTTCGACTTAACAACAGATGCATAATCTAATTGGGAAAGTACTAATGTCTGAACTGTTTGTTGAACCACTGTGGAATACATTTCCTAGTGTCTGATCATGCCCATACATCGACCCATGTTCTGAAATACCTAATTTATATGACTGCCCCATGTCAACTTTGAATCTACTGTTGCACCCAATAATTGAATTTCTTGTTTAACGACAATCACTCCCAATTTTAAGTGCAGTTTAGGTATTGTTTTTAACATGTATTGTGATCCAAGTAACATACATTTTGTTTTTTTAGGATTGATTACTAATTTATTGTCTTGAATCCAATGTGCTACAACATTCAACTCCTCATTTGAGATATTACTAAGCTGATCTGCTGTAGGTGCAGATGCATATAATGTAGTGTCATCTGCATATATAGCCATGGTTGCATGTTTCAGTAAAAATGAGAAATCATTAATGAAAATAGAAAACAAAAGCGGCCAATTCAACTTATTCAATAAAATATTGTGATCTAAAACATCAAAGGCTGCAATATTGTCCCTATAACATTTTTGCTATTAATTTCCTAGCCAGTCATCAGTGAGAGTGGTTGTTGTTGGTTATCACTATTTTTACCTGATAATGGTTCTTTATTATGTTTAATTAGAGGAATTAGGAAAGTTAAATTTTTCATGATCATGTTTCCCATACATATGATCTCCAAGACTGATGTAAAACTTCCTCCCTTTGATGTATGTTTTAAACCAATTTAACTCGCAGTCAGAAAGATCAACCAACTTTTCAAGACAATTGATTAAGATGTCCTTGTTACTCATATCAAATGCTGCGCTTAGGTCTAAAAGGACAAGAATCGAGACATTATGTTCATCAGAGATTAGTCTGAGGTCGCGGATTATTGTAGAAAGAGCAGTTTCAGTGCTGTGGTATGTTCTGAAGCCTGAAATTCCTCCAGGATATTATTTTCTTTAAGAAAGGAGTTTATTTTCACTGAAACTACTTTTTCAAATATCTTACTAATGAATGGAAGGCTGGATGTTGGCCTATAGCTGGTTAGTGCATTACCGTATAGATTGGGTTTCTTTACAGCTGTTTTGAAGGCATCTGGAAAGATGCCTGTTTGAAGAGATATAATTCTAATCTTCAGGAGATGAGTTGAAACACTATTGAACACCTGTACAGGGTCAATACATGAGGTGGAGGAGTTACACTCAGTGACTCTTGCAAGCTCAGTTAATCATACCTTTAGACATGGTTTGCTGAAGTCATGTGTGTTTACACCACTGCCTCTAGGAACTATGACCAGTTAACCTTTTTTCCCCTCATTCTAAGGAACGCAAGGACTGTGTAACCCTCGTGTTACCTTCACCCACGACTAGTCAGTTTTAGAGTTGCTCTGAAGACTGTGTCCAGCACTCCACTCTTCAGACCAAATGGGGGATGTTGGGCCTCACCACGTGGGGAGAACAAAGACAGGGGCCTACTTGGAAAAGGTAAAGCCTTGACTAAGAGGCTTGAATGGAAAACAAAGGCCAAACAGGGGCCCAGGAAATCCTGGTTCTTTGGCTATGACATCATCGTCTCCATAAGAAGAAGAACAAACAGATTGCTCACTGTCTTACCACTGTAACTCTGGTCAGTAGAGCACACACTCAACATTGAACTTTTATTTTCCTAGGAAGGTCTGAACTCGCTGGGTGAGCAACAGACTGTTTTGTGCTTGCTGAAACACTTTTTGGATCCTGATTGTTATTCTCCACATTCCAACAATCTTTGCCTGCAGAAGGCAGATATGGTTTTACTGTTTTCTTCACTGAGAGATGGACTGAGCCCCACTCTCTCCCCACTAAAGTCGACTGCCCCTTCCCTCCACTGGCACCCGAAGGAACAGTTTCATCGTTGAACCCAACAACATAGACTCCCCCAGATAATCCAAATGGACTGACGCATTCGATTGCTATCAAGAGCAATCCCAAGTAAGATGCTTGTGTCTGGGCAGAGACTTTATAAGAGATTTTATAACTGCGTTATTTTATCTAAGCTTCATTTGATGTGAATAGTGTTTTGCATTACTGTGGAAAGTAACAGACCCCCTTGTCCTGTTTCTGCTGTGTGTTTTGGTGCTAAGCACGTTTCACGGCTGTTGAAAGCAAGTTTGCCGCCGGGTTCCTGTGTGATAAAGGGACAGCTGTTGTGCTTTACCACAGCATTTGAGATTTCTTGTGCCTTAATCTGTGTGCTTTTCTTTCTTTTTCCTCCTCACTAACCCACACACCTTTACACATACATCCACACACATCTCAAATGACCCAGATAGTGTGGGAGCATAACTAGCTACACTCTACGCCATCTTGAGGAGAAATATTGCGTGTTCTCCATTTTGGCTCTCTCTACTTTGTTTGAGTTTCGCAGGCCTGCCCGCCACCCACGTGGTCAGGTCTGCTGCCTTCCTCGCACCCCCTCTCTATTGTCACACACATACACACACACACCCACACAAACACACACACATCCTAAATGCTTGCTGATTGCTGTATGTTTACTGTTTATAGAGTAGGCGATAGTGGTTGTTGGCTGAAGCTATTCATTAATAATCAGTGCTAAGTTAAATAAACGGTATTGCACCTTAAAGAGCAGTTGCATGTGGTTATTTTGTGCATGTGTAGTAACAAGTAGAAGTAACAGCTGGTTGTGATGGTCAGTGCTCGATTTACCCTTCACAGTCCACCATTATGTATGGTAGCATTTTTAAGCGGACAGACACCTTTGAGACTGTTTTTCACATTTGGCTATTGGTGCCTGTGGCCCCATAATTATTAATCCATATGAATAATTATGATAATATTAATAATGTATTAATATTCATAAATATATTTAATATTTAGCTAATAACCAAACCTGCCCTACCTGAATCCCAACAGTCGGTAATGGAGTACCCTCTGGGGTGCCCCTGGTTGATGATTGCTATGCTAGACAATGTATTTACAGTTGTTAGAGCACTCAAAACTCTTAACCGCTTCAGCAGATAAGAATGTGTTGCCTGCCTTGCAGCACATTGTGTGTTCCATAATTGGTCACTGTACCCCACAATTGTATAGTGATGATCGCTATATTGTAGACGGGGTCACTAATTTTGGCCCATGTGATTTGGTCCTTTTACCTTTTACCATGCTACTTTCAAAAGGTCCAGTAACTCTACAGTCTTGGCTATGTTTAAGCCATCCCTGGGGAAACCTACGATTCTGATTCTATATGTAGCATCACACTTACAAATGGAACAGATGCTCTACTTTTGCTGCAGGGGCAGTTTTTCTACCTTTCTGGTCACTGAATGTAGTTTCCTGTAGTTGCCTGTAATCTGTCATTGTGGCTGTATCAGCCCTTGTAATCTACATACAGCACAGTGCTGAGGAATGCCTGGCACTTACCCAATCATGGCGGCTGACTTGTAAGCATATGCACACCCAATTTTCTCCAGAAGCTATGCAGACAAAATGACATTTCCATAAATTTGTGAGGGAACATTTCCTCCCACACCATTGATGTATTGAACCGCTTATTGAATTTGAAACACTTTTTAGGGCAGCTGAAATGAAAGAATGCATCCTGACCATGAAAACACAGATGACATGACTACTATTCAGAGCGAAAGGGAGAAGCAAAGTGTAATGACACAAAAGAGATATTTCAATATTGTAGGACCCTGAACCCTCCATGCAATCAAAACGTTTTCTCTTTTAATACCCCTTCTGTTTTTCTATCAAGATGACAGCATTGTCATAACCTCAGCACATTCAATTTCTGTCAGATAACTTTGAGAACAGTGGTGGAGAAACACATTAACACGAAACATTTAACTGAATGTGCTCAAATCTTATTAAGCCGGTTTGCTTGGCAGTGTGGATAGAAGTCAATATTTGCTCTGTGGCTTGGCAAAGACGTCTCTATTTTCTTTCCCTCGCCTCATGACAGAGCTGATGAAGTAATGGGAAGGTGAAAGCTCTGCCATTTATTGGAGATGTGATGAGTGATGCTCTATCCTCTTAATCACAGTATTGGAAAGAATAGTGGAATCTTAACTGTTTTCTCATTATTGCCCTGAGCGCTGCCGCCTACTCTCAACCTAAGCAACTCCTGAAGCCTCTCCTCAGCTTAATGAGAGAAGCGAGGATGAAGAGAGGAGAGATGAAGGATGGACGGAGAGGTGAGTTTGGGTTGAAGCAGATGGAGACTGTATCTGCAGCTTAACAATTAATAGACCATTGCCGCCTCTTTAAAAGGACTCCTACACACTTGGCTTGTGAGATCAGCATTTCTCTACTAGCTAGACTCTCATTAGACCATACTGGTGGCTGGCAGAGACCAACCAACATACTGCTGGGAATTGTGCTGAATTCTAATGGATTACGTCAATACCATGGCAATTAATAGGTGCAAAACATAATGTATATTCAGAGTAATGATGCAGTGACTACATTCTAAGATGTCTGTCTAAAAATTGGCATCTAACTGGATCCTAACACACTACTAATTAGATGTCACAAGTACTGTGGCAATAGGACAAGGCCCTCCACCCTCCACCACAAGCAAAAAAGACTGCTCAGGGGACACCCTGGTGGCCCAGTGGTTAAAGTGCCTACCTTGAACCACAATGTCCCTGGTTTGCGTCCAGTCAAATACCATTGTTGCATATCACTCCCCATCTCTCCCATCATTTATTGTCTTGTCTCGACTGTCATCTAATTAATAAAGGCATCAAATGCCCCAACAATCGATGGCTCAGAATGTTATGATTATATGAACAAATCCATCCACAATATAGTACACTATATTGTGTTCCCTACATTTTTAGCATTTATAATTTGGGAGCATAAACAAGCAACCTGTTGTGTAAAATACTATGACTTTTGAGTTATTTTCATTGCATTACGATGCTTCATGTGCTAAGATGATTTTTTGGACAAATCCAAATATGCCATTACGCTATCATCCAATTTTAAAGCAAGATTAAAACAAGCAGCACATTACTAACAAAAAATGACTTTCACCATTTCACAGAGTGCGATCAAATCGCACAGAACCTCAGTTTATAATCTGACTATAGCTGGTCACCATGAAAGTTTTGAGATTAATTTTAGCTTGTAGGATAGCTGGATTCTGATGTTGTTGAGTGTTATTTGGCTTTGATATAGCCAGGTCCAGGCATCTAAATATATTGAGTATGTTCAGTTTGATCTTGCAGTTTTGTAATACTGAAAAGTCTCAGAACCAAATGCATATTGTAAGCCTCAAGTAGAAAACAT
Source organism: Coreoperca whiteheadi (assembly GCA_011952105.1). Taxonomy (NCBI): domain Eukaryota; kingdom Metazoa; phylum Chordata; class Actinopteri; order Centrarchiformes; family Sinipercidae; genus Coreoperca; species Coreoperca whiteheadi. The sequence goes on from CM022490.1 coordinate 2,489,113, forward strand.
GCATCAGTCTATCACTACCCAAACTGATTGTAACACAATTTAAGGTAGTATATGCTCCCAGTTGTATGGCTGGCCATTAGTTTGGTAATATATGAAAGCCAAGCAGGCAGAAGCTTTTGTTATGTTGGACTTTAGAGTGCAAGCAAATAACTATTTCCTGGAGCCAATATACACCTTGTGTCGACCCAGAACAAATCAAACTCGCAAAAGTATCAGAAGAAAAGACTTGTTCATTAATTTTTGGCCAAAACTAGTCATAAGAGCCATCTCTGAACTAAGACCCGCTACAATAATGAGCAATACAAATGTTGCTTTTGCAGGAATCATGTCAATCACTGGTATATTTTTAAAATTATTATATTTTGATGGAAATGTGATGAATGAGGAAAATGAAAGGGAACGAAAAGTAGAAGAGGTGACTGGTGTGGAGCAGGAAGTAGCAAAGATTAGCAAGAGTGAAGTGAGGAGGATGTTGAAGAGGATGAAGAGTGGAAAGGCAGTTGGTCCTGATGACATACCTGTGGAGGTATGGAAGTGTCTAGGAGAGGTGGTAGTAGAGTTTCTGACTAGTTTGTTTAACAAGATCTTGGAGAGTGAGAGGATGCCCGAGGAATGGAGGAGAAGTGTACTGGTGCCAATTTTCAAGAACAAGGGAGATGTGCAGAGCTGTGGCAACCACAGAGGAATAAAGCTGATGAGTCATACA
>CM022490.1:2489957-2506620 GCA_011952105.1 Coreoperca whiteheadi
TTTTGTTAATTTTGTAAAATCAATCAATGTATTCTTTGTATTTTCAGTATTACCTCTTTAAGCAGGAGCTACATGTTGGATGTTCAGTAAAACACAGAATAAACAGAGTACAGGGAGCGATAAGGACTCAGACCCAGTTTTCAATAGACAAGTGAGTGAGTAAAATTAATTGAGATGCTCCGCCAGCCTATTACACTGGCAGACACCTGTACAGGGGCCTATACTACAGCACAAGTTCAACATACCCCGGATCTCTTTCCATTATCTGGCTTCACTAACCCTAACAACTGCGTTCAGGACTAGCGGTCACATGACACTGGTGATCAACTCGGTAAATCTACCCAGGGTATCCCAATCTATCCATGAGCACGAACCCACATTAAAGGGTTGGTGTTTGCTGCATATGACCAATCGCAAACATGGATAAGTCTATTGGCAGCAGATCGACATAGTTTAAAAATGAAGAGCAATCTATATTGCTATATTAGACAAATCTGAAACAGATAAACACTTAATCCAGCTGAAAGCAACACAGCTGCAACTGCCAAATGCAGGAAAGACAGCTGGCAAAAAATCTAAAATAGAGTAGTGCAAGACTTAAAGTATAAAGTATGATGAATAAAGTATAATGTAAGTCAATATTAAAGAATAAAAATAAACCTACATACTATAAGAAGGTAGGATGATTTGTATATTTTATGAAATTAAGCCAAGCATCCTTGAACAAGATACTGAACCCCAAAATGCTCCTGAAGCTGTGCCTTTGGTTTTTGAATGTTCTCATGTGTAAGTTGCTTTGGATAAAAGCTTCTGCTAAATTACTAAATGTAAATGTTGCCTTATTCTTCTTCTTTGAGCTGCAACCTGAAAGATTTGAAAAGGACATGGGATAAATAAAATATAAATATAAATACATAATTCAAAGGGGTAAGTAGGTTTACTTTCATATCTTATAAAAGTACAACAAGTACAAGGCTTTAGTGCTTCAGTCAGTGTCTGTTGTAGGATATCACTTTACAAAAGCACAACGGTTTTTGTCAGTCTCTGAACACTTTTGCCTACCTAAGAGACCCTTTCACGATCCGAGTAACAAGATTTTTTTAAATTAATCCTTTTTTTCTCACACACCAAGCTCCTAACCCCAAATCCTGCTTCATAGTACAGGTCCCAGATGTGTTCATGAACAACAACAGTAACACACTGGTTTACACATGTGTATCCATGATTTATTTGTGTAGTGATGCAAGTGATCAACGTGTGTATCAGAGATCTGTGCATGGCATGTGGAGGATACAGAATGGACCAACTATTTTGGCATGCACTCTTGAGCCTCTACAGCTTTGGTGTTCACAGTTGCTGGTTGACAGGCAGGAAGAGTTCAGTGAACATTACACATTCAGCAAGCTTTTGAGTCAGTTTAACACTGAATATCAATGGAAACAAGTGAACTCTTTCAACTTTTGGAGGATCTGATGATGTCGTAACCAAACTCACACACACACTGAAACTGAAATAAAAAAGAAAGTCCTGTAACCAGAAATAAACAATGTAAGCTTGAGTCAAGGCTTCGTAGCTAATGACCTAATGACTACCGTGTTCAAGAGAAGAGTTCATTTGAACACCGCCGTCTTGTGGTATTCACGACCTCGGAAGTGGAAATCTTCTGTAAAATCCGAGTTCATAAGTTATGACGTATTTGCTGATGTTTTCAGAAATGGCGGAGCCCATGGAAGTATATTTTTCAGTGGATGGTGAGTTAATATATTGTATATATAGTATATATATATTTTTGTCATGGACTATATAGTTTTTGTCTGAAGAAAATGTTCCCGACAGCATCATCTTTTCATTATATCTTTTTCTGCATTACGTTACCCACTCACTAGCTTGCTAAATAGTTAGCCTCAGTAAAGTTATAATTAGTTCATGTGCTTCTTTTTTTTGACATCCATGCCTAGCCATGGGGTTTTCACAACTTACCACTTGAATGCCAAGCATATTGTGTAAACAACTTCCCATGTTGTAACCACAAGCTCACGAGTTTCATTTGAAGGCCGCATAACAACAGGCTGCTTCACCTGCTAGTGCAAGCTACCAAAGTAAAACACACATACAATGTCAGTCTGTACTCACAAGTCCATGGGATGTTACCTGAAGCATGAGGGGAAAGATGGAGAACAGACGGGGAAAGGCTCTGGGTGTATTTCAGGGTGGACACTGAAACAGTCCAGCACGGAGAAAATTGAAAGGAGAGTTTCTCTGTCTAATGAGTACTAAATGTCCGTCTCCTCCATCACTTTAATAAACCAAAAGCTCACGTGCTATATCATACAGAGGTATGATATAGTATATGGCACAAGTCAAAAGATCCCGCTGACCTCTATCTCTACCAGTCTCTCCTCTCTACTTTCTCAGCTGATGTCACCTTGCAAAAACTGACTACTACCACTCAAAGATCAACAACTTACCTGACTTGTGCACTCTCTTTTAAACCTTCTCTGTTCTCCTTTCTCTGCCTGCTCCCCCACCTTCATTGGATTTAACAGCTGATGATTTTGTGTCTTTCTTTGTAAAGAAATCAACCATCAGCAGTCAGTTCTTTGCTCCACCACCTGTCCTCGCACGCATCCCAGATACGTGTTTGCTCACCTCTTTCTCTCCTCTATCTGAAGCTCACGTTTCCAAGGTCATTCATTCTAACCACTCTACCACCTACCCGCTTGATCCCATCCCCACCCATGTCCTTCAGGCCATCTCTTCGTCTGTTCTCCCTGCTCTGAACTACATCATCAACTCATCTCTCTCCACTGGGTCGTTCCCCATAGCTTTCTGAAGAAAGCCACTCTCAATCCAACACTATTAGAAAACTACAGACCGGTTTCCCTCCTTCTCTTCATTTCCAAAGCTCTGGAGTGAGTTGTGTTTAACCAGCTCTCCTCCTTTCTCACAGAACAACCTTCTGGACTGCAACCAGTCTGGTTTCATGAGCGGCCATTGTACAGAGACCGCACTGCTCTCAGTTGTTGAAGCCCTGAGACTTGCAAAGGCCACATCCAAGTCATCTTCGCTTATCTTACTGGATCTGTCAGCTGCCTTTGACAGAGTTAATCACCACATTCTCCTGTCCTCTCTCAGTGCTATGGGTTTCTCCGGAATCGCATTGCAATGGTTCAAATCGTACCACTCGGGTAGGTCATTCAGAGTATCCTGGAGAGACGAGGTCTCTCAGTCCCAACATCTCAATACAGGGGTGCCGCAGGGCTCGGTGCTTGGACTGCTAGTCTTCTCCATATACATGACATCCCTCAGCTTGGTCATTCAGAGGCATGGCTTTTCCTATCACTGCTATGCAGATGAGACGCAGCTACACTTGTCATTTCAATCTGACGATTCAACTGTCTCTGCTCGCATCTCGGCATGCCTGAGTGACATCTCGCTTTGGACGAAGGACCATCACCTGCAGCTGAACCTCAAAAAAACGGAACTTCTTATGATCCCGGCCAACCCAAAGATTCACCACAACCTCTCCATTCAACTAGGTTCATCGACCGTTACACCGTTCAGCATGGCCAGAAATCTGGGGGTGGTAATTAATGATCAGCTAAGATTCACAAGTCATGTCGCCAGCACCACCCGGTCCTGTAGATTCATCCTCTACAACATCAGGAAAATCAGACCTTTCCTATCTGAGCAGTCTACACAAGTTCTAGTCCAGGCTCTTTTCTTGTCCAAACTGAACTATTGCAACACGCTACTGGCCGGACTCCCTGCTTGCACAACCAAACCTCTGCAGATGATCCAGAACGCGGCAGCAAAAGTGGTTTTCAATTAACTGAAGGGAACGCATGTACACTGGCTCCCTGTTGTTGCCCGCATCAAGTTCAAAGCGATGCACTTGGCCTACAATACCACCACTGGTTCAGTTCATATCTTCCCTCGCTAATACAGACCTATGTTCCTGCCAGATCCCTGCACTCTGCAAACAAATTTACCATAACTAGTAAAATGTATGAAAATAGATGTGAAAAATATATACATGTAATGTAGGTGTTTAGTTGCAGAAGCTTTATCTGTTCTTATCTATACAAATGGCATAGCTTGTAGTTTTTCAGAGACTAGTTTCCCCCTCGTTTTTTTCATTTATGTTGGGCAAAGTTTGGGGGGAAACGGCGTGTGCTCCGTGTATACTGACCAGCAGCGGTGCCGCCCAACAAGCACTTATCCCCGGCCGCACACGCACTCTCACGCTCGCTCTCATTCTCACTTTCACTCGGCTGAAAATAAACTACAGGCCGATGTTCTCCCTCAGAATCAAAGTCAGCCATTACTAAAGACAAAGCTTCATCACAAGTGTATTTTTTATTTGTCGTTTTCACGTTTTCCAGATAGCATGTAGAGAACGCTGCTTCCACTGAGCCGATCTCCCGGCAATAACACTCGCACTGAGACGCTAACAGAAGACGTGTGTTTGAGGTCTTCTTCTACGAAATTTTGAATGGCAACTCATGGTAATAGTGGGCTAGAAACGAAGTACAGGGTGTCTGACATCTAGTGGAAGGGAGTGGAATCATGATTTAGCACGTAAACCGGAATTAGCAGCTGTTTTTTCCAGTTACGTTGCTTGTCGCAATTTTGTGACTTTGGCGCTTAGAAGGTCTCACAGGGAATTTTACCTATACAGACCATTATCAGGCACAGGCCCTACTGTCCACGTAGCACATGGAGTGTAGGCCACAGTGTTTTATAGACGCACATGAGTGTCATAAGTGTTGGGATTAAGGTAGGTTATCAGCAAAATATCAGAGATATCTATGAATATTAATACAATTATTAATATGATCAAAGTTAGGAATTATTACTGTAATAGCTGTTGATATAATGCTGTCACTTTCAGAGCAGCTCAAGGGTAGATCCCGCAAGAGCATGGAGCTCCTGTGAGATGTCAGGCACACAGAAGCGGCTGTACCGCGGATTGAATGACTGTGGAGGTGTGTAAATTGGTTTATGTGTAGGATAAATATCCATATAAATGTCGGGAAATACAAAAATGGTTACCCATGTCAGCAGATGAGATCTGATTAAGTTAGCTGACTATGGTAGATGAATGATAATTTTGTATTCCATCAGATTCTTGTAGATTTGTAAAGTGGGTTAGCTGTGTGATATCTCTCCCACGTTAAGGGCAACTCCGAACAGGAGCGTAAGACAGCGTAAGTGGTGAAAAAGTTCACGGATGGATAGGAATCATCTCATAATGGTGTAAGCTAAATTTGAGCTCATTTAAGAATGTTTGTATAGTTTGTTCATGAATGGAATGTATATTTCTCAGTGCAATAATGTAAATTGTGTGGCTTAACCCATTTATTTATTTTTTTATTTTTTTATTTACTTTATTTATAGAAAAGCAACTACTGTTGTCTCTCGATATTCATTAGGTTGAGTTATCTGCAGAAGTGAGTTAGAGTCTGTCTACTATAATTAGTTGTGTACTGTGGTACTCTGGGTGCTTACCTGCACCATTGGTTTATATTATAGTGCGTATTTGAAGCTGAAAGTTGATATTGAGTACAGAGGATGTACAAACAGGAAAAAAATACTATTCTGTTTTGTTATCGATGTGCTTATCTAAAACCCTCAAAGTTACAGAGTTTACACTATTCTTTATTAAGTGTAGTAAAATAATAAATTAAAGACCCACAAAAAGAAAAAATAATAATTTTGGTTTTGTGTCTCATCATTCTTAACCAGGCCCCACAATTTGGTGTCAGAAGTGGGATCCCCTGTTTAATTTTGATGTTGTAGTTTGGATAGGGACAGCAGGACTGGTACAATCCCAGCACCGGAGGGTGTGACGGCTGCCATGTGGTGTTCCTGGAGTGGCTCTGTGCGTCCCCTGGCTAGTGATGCAAGGATGAGAGGGGTGTCTGCATACTTGCTGTGGACCGCTGGAGGAAGAGACTGCTTGATGTTGCTCTCATTGAGACTGTTAGACAGATAAGTATCACAACTGGTGGTGCCTGTGTAATTTTGCTGAAATTAAGACACTGAAAGAGACACACAATGTCAGAGGGTGCGGCTGCTCCTAGTACAGGAACCAGTCATGATGAAGATGACCCAGCTGCTTCTTTGTCCAGTGATGGAGGTGATCCCTTGGACCAACAAACAAGGTCTATTGTTCACATTCCAAGAGAAAGATAGTACCTTTTAGTGGTGAACCAGGGAAAGATGTTCACACTGTAGATGAGTTTATTGAAGAGGTGGAGCGGGGGATGAGAACGAAAGCGATTGGCTGGTTAACTAACCAATGCATTCCAAGAACTCAGAAGGTGGAAGTAAGGGTGAGAGACCTTAAATCAAGCCCAAGTATACTAATGATGGTCAACCAATCTGTCTTTGTCTCCTGATATGCCTAGTCCTGCTGTATAGGGAAACGGGTCCTTCATTGCTATGAGCCGGGCAATGCGAGGTAAGTCAGAAGGCTCAAAGAACACTCTAGCCAAAGAGTGTTTTTCTGGAACATGCTGTAGGCGAGTGCCCTGAAGTAGATGTCCAGGTTGGTGGTGTTCCCATTAGATGTCTACTGGACAGAGGAAGTAATGTAAGCACTTTGACAATGTTGGGACTCAATGAATGAGTTCAATCATTTGGGTGATTAACTGAATTTTCATAAAAGGACCACATTTTTCTTCCACAATCCCTGAGAAAGTGAACACACCATTGACATCTGTTTTATGTGTGACCTGGAAGTGACCAGGTCAATAAAACAGGTCATGACCTCTTTTCTCTCTCTCTTACCTCTGCTCTCCTTCCCAAGCAGACAGGTCCCTGGCTCCCTCCTGGCCTTGTGCCAGCCAGCAGAAGGTTGCAACCAAGGAGCCTGCCTTCCTTCAGAACTAAACTCTAATTCTTATAGTGGCGACGCGAGATCCTGCATAAGATTATACTACACAAAGCACGGCCAACAACAAGCGCGAGTAAACCTTCCCCGCCCCACACGAACTTTGCAACAGAGCTTCCCACAGCAGAACCAACCTTCTAGGATGAATTGCAAATCCTTCACCTACTACCTATTAATGGTAATTTTGGGCTATAGTAATTAATGTAATTACTAATCTGAGTTCCAAATTGATAGTTTAGTGTATTTTATGAGACTGAATTGGCTATGATTTCCTTTTATTCAAAGGTGGTGCTCACGAGGTCTTTAGTAACTTAAGGCATTATTTATGATTATCTTTGATAATCTTGATAACCAAATGTAATTAATTGCACCATCATCAACTTGGTGCCCCTTCAACCATGGTAGACCCCAACAAATGGTGCTGCCATGTGAGGTATAGTATTGTTAAATCACAACATTAATGAATCATTAGGTAGTGATTAGTTCATGAATATCTTTGACTCGATCTTACTGACCACTTTCTTTTGGTCTGTTTACCCTATGATAAGAAGTGTCCTCCTGGCCACGGGAGAACACATGCATTCAGTGAAGGTGGAGCATTGTTACTAAGCTTCGATTTCACCTCGGTAAATGAAAAAAATAACGTGGATTGTTTAATTTATAATTTTATTATTGTTGTTTTAACAACGGGGTTTTGGATTTGTCAAAATAAATGCTTTTTTTCTTCTGTACGTGTTATTAAAATTCGTATTATTCATTGCACTGAATTGAGAAAGTCTACTGAAAAACCAAGGCAATTTTTTTTCTCTGTAAAGCAAAAACATTTTCATGATAATTTAACAATGTTATATTTACCACAGAGACGAGTATGTGGTCACCCTATGTGTAAATTACCTTTATTATGTCCCAGCATATTCCAAGTAGTGTTGTTTTTTGTGCTCTCTTAAAGTTAGGTTATTATTTGGACCATTATTTGAGATATTAATGTTGGAGCTTTATTGTTTTTCATTATTTGTTTAGTACCCAGCTGATGAGGACACAAGGCTTGTTATAAATTTGCTTCATGTCTTCTTCTTTTCCTTTCGGCTGTTCCCTTTCAGGGGTCGCCACAGCGAATCATGTGCCTCCATCTAACCCTGTCCTCTGCATCCTCTTCACTCACACCAATAAACTTCATCTCCTCTCTCAGTGCATCCATAAATCTCCTCTTTGGTCTTCCTCTAGACCTCCTGCCTGTCAGCTCCAACCTCAGCATCCTTCTACCAATATTATCACAGTCTCTCCTCTGAACATGATCTGGTAATCTGGTAATCTGATCTCACCATCAAGTGACGTGCTGACGACATGCTGACGTAAGCGTTTTGTCTCCTATCCGGTTACAGGTGTTTGTTTGTTACCGGTAGCGTGTAGTTTGCTGCTCTAGCTCAAAACAGCTAATTTGTTCGACTCTTCATTACATTGACTAAGTATCTGCTATAATGTTACATTTGAACGTTTATTAGTTTTGCCTAAGCACTTACGGCGCTTCAGTGTTGCTAGCTACCAGTCTCTACCTTAGCAGCTAGCAATGGCTTCTCTCCCTCTCTCTCCTTCTTCCTCTCCCGCTCTCTCTGGCTCGGTGTGTCAAATGTTTAGCTATTCCTCTGCCTTCTTTACTGATAATGGTACATGTAATAAATGTTGTTTATTTGTATCGTTGGAGGCGAGGCTTAACCATGGGAGCTCAGTTGGTAGTTGCTAGCCAAGCCCCAGTAGCTGGTGCGGACCGACTAGAGCTAGCTACTGTTAGCCATTCCCCGGCAACTCCTGAGCAGCCGGGAATCCAGGGCGGCTGGGTGACCGTCCGAAGAAGGCATAGCCCTAGGCCGAGGCCCACGGTTCACCACCAACCCGTTCCCGTTTCAAACAGGTTCTCCCCACTCAGCGACGCACCCGCTGAGAAACCAACTCTGATTATTGGCATCTCCATTTTGAGAAACGTGAAGTTAGCGACACCAGCGACCATAGTTAAATGTGTTCCTGGGGCCAGAGCGGGCGACATTGAATCATATTTGAAACTGCTGGCTAAAGATAAACGTAAATACAGTGAGATTGTTATTCACGTCGGTGGTAATGACACCCGATTACGCCAATCGGAGGTCACAAAAAATAATGTTGAGTCGGTGTGTACATATGCAAAGACGATGTCGGACTCTGTAGTTTCCTCTGGGCCCCTGCCAAATCTGACCAGTAATGACATGTTTAGCCGCATGTCTTCATTCCGTCGCTGGCTGTCGAGGTGCTGTCCAGCAAACGATGTGGGCTTCGTAGATAATTGGCGGACTTTCTGGGGAAGACCTGGTCTGATTAGGAGAGACGGCATTCATCCAACTTTGGATGGTGCAGCTCTCATATCTAGAAATCTGGCCGAGTTTATTAGTGGACCTAAACCATAACAACGCAGAGTTGAGACCAGGAGGCAGAGTTGCAGTCCTACACACTTCTTTGAGCTTCCAGAGCAGTTACCCACCCATAATCCCATAATGACGGTGTCTGCCCCCCGGCCACTGAAATTTATAAAATCAAAAGCTAACAGAAGAGGAGTTATACATAATAATTTTAAAAAAATTATCACAACAGAAATAGTACCTCAAAATACGAGAATTAAAGGTGGACTCCTAAACATCAGATCTCTGTCATCTAAAGCTGTACTAGTAAATGATCTGATATCAGATTATCACATTGATTTATTTTGTCTCACTGAAACCTGGCTGGGTCATGAAGAATATGTTAGCCTAAATGAATCCACTCCACCCAGTCATATTAATACTCACATTCCTCGAGGCACCGGCCGAGGAGGTGGAGTTGCAGCTATCTTCAACTCAAGCCTTTTAATCAACCCTAAACCTAAACTAAATTATAACTCATTCGAAAGCCTTGTTCGAAGTCTTTCACACCCAACCTGGAAAACACGACAGCCAATCCTATTTACTATAGTGTACCGCGCTCCTGGTCCTTATTCAGAGTTTTTATCTGAATTATTTTTATCGATTAAGCCGGATGAAACTGATCAGTTAGTCAAACTTCAATCATGCCTTAAGGACATAAAAACCTGGATGACCAGAAATTTTCTGATGTTAAACTCGGACAAAACTGAAGTTATTGTACTTGGCCCCGAATGCCTCCGAGACTCACTGATGGCAGATCTAATTGCTCTAGAGGGCACTGCCCTGGCCTCCAGCACCTCTGTGAGGAACCTAGGAGTTATCTTTGATCAGGATCTATCCTTCAACTCCCACATGAAGCAAACCTCACGGACTGCCTTTTTTCACCTACGTAACATTGCAAAAATCAGGCACTTCCTGTCTCAAAATGATGCAGAAATATTAATTAATGCATTTGTTACTTCAAGGCTGGATTACTGCAATTCCATATTATCAGGCAGCCCGAAAAAGTTCCTTTAGATTCTCCAGTTGATTCAGAACGCTGCAGCACGTGTACTGACAGGAACTAGGAAAAGAGATCATATTTCTCCAATATTATCTTCTCTGCACTGGCTCCCTATGAAATCCAGAATAGAATTTAAAATCCTTCTCCTCACCTACAAAGCTATACCATCGTATCTTACAGAGGTCATAGTACCTTATTACCCCACTAGAACACTGCACTCTCAGAATGCAGGTTCACTTGTGGTTCCTAGAGTCTCCAAAAGTAGAATGGGAGCCAGAGCCTTTAGCTATCAAGCTCCTCTCCTGTGGAATCCGATCCCAGTTCGGGTTCAGGAGGAAGACACCATCTCCACATTTAAGAGTAGGCTAAAGACTTTTCTCTTTGATAAAGCTTATAGATAGGGCTGGCTCAAGTGAACCTGAACCATCCCTTAGTTATGCTGCTATAGGCCTAGACTGTCGGGGGACTTCACATGATGCACCTCTCTCTCTTCACCTCTGCCCTCCTCTCCATCCGTATGCATTCTCATCCCATAAATGCATGTCACTAACTTGACTTCTTCCCTCTCCCGGAGTTTTGTGTTTTGTCGTCCGTCTCGTCTTTCTTACTGTCACTTTCAGCAGGTATTTCAGTGTCCAGAGATGTATCTGGATCGGTGACTATGGCGACCTGCTGGGGCAGTGCTGCTGGGTCTATGGTGCATGGGAAGAGTGGCTCGGTTCCTGCTCGTTGGGCTCCACCTGGAGCTGCTTGGTTGTCCATCTGGACCCATCATCTTCCCTTATGTTTTACATCCCACACTTTCCAACATAATTATATATATATATACAACAATTTTGCCATCATGGCTGTATATGTTATAGTTTTGATGCTATGAATCTATTCTGTACTTACGACATCTATTGCATGTCTGTCCATCCTGGGAGAGGGATCCCTCCTCTGTTGCTCTTCCTGAGGTTTCTATAATTTTTTTTCCCTGTTAAAAGGGTTTTTTTGGGTAGTTTTTCCTTAATCGAATCGAGGGTCTAAGGACAGAGGGTGTCGTATGTTACAGATTGTGAAGCCCTTTGAGGCAAATGTGATTTGTGATACTGTGCTATATAAATGAAATTGAACTGAATTGAATTGAACATGTCCAAACCACCTCAATCTGGCATCTCTGGCATTATCTCCGAAACATCTAACATGAGCTGTCCCTCTGATCCTGTCCATTCTCGTCACTCCCAAAGAGAACCTCAACATCTTAAGCTCTGCCACCTCCAGCCTTGCCTCTTGTCTTTTATTCAGTGCTACTGTCTCTAAGCTGTACAACATCGCTGGTCTCACCACCGTCTTGAACACTTTTCCTTTCATTCTTGCTGATACTCTTTTATCACACAACACACCTGACACTTTTCTCCACCCATTCCAACCTGCAAGACTCTTCACCTCTTTTCCATAGTCTCCATTGCTCTGAACCGTTGACCCTAAGTACTTAAAGTCCTCCACCTTCTTCACCTCTGCTCCCTGTAACCTCACTATTCTACCTCGGTCCCTCTCATTGACACATGTATTCTGTCTTACTGCGGCTAAGCTTCATTCCTCTTTTTCCAGAGCAGACCTGCCACTCCAGACTTCCTCATACAATACCACAGCTCCTCTCTCAGCACCCTGTCATACGCTTTCTCTAAATCTACGACGACACAATGCAACTCCCTATGACCTTCTCTGTACTTCTCCATCAGCATCATCTAAGCAAATACTGCATCTGTTGTACTCTTTCTAGGCATAAAACCATATTGCTGCTCACAAATGCTCACCTCTGCCCTTAGCCTAGCTTCCACTACTCTTTCCCACAACTTCATTGTATGACTCATCAGCTTTTTTCCTCTGTAGTTGCCACAGCTCTGCACATTTCCTTTGTTCTTAAAAATTGGCACCAGTACACTTCTCCTCCATTGTCGGGCATCCCCTCACTCTCCAAGATCTTGTTAAACAAACTAGTCAGAAACTCTACTGCCACCTCTTCTAGACACTTCCATACCTCCACAGGTATGTCATCAGGACCAACTGCCTTTCCACTCTTCATCCTCTTCAACGTCCTCCTCACTTCACTCTTGCTAATCTTTGCTACTTCCTGCTCCACACCAGACACCTCTTCTACTCTTCGTTCCCTTTCATTTTCCTCATTCATCAACTCTTCGAAGTACTCCTTCCATCTTCCCATCACACTCCTGGCACCTGTAAATACATTTTCATTCTTATCTTTAATCACCCTAACCTGCTGCACATCCTTCCCATCTCTATCTCTTTGTCTGGCCAACCTGTAAAAATCCACTTCTCCCTCTTTAGTGTCCAACCTAGCACTCATATGGTCTTTGTTTGGCCTTTGCCACCTCTTCAGTCCTCGCAGTGTCCCACTTCTTCTTTGCTAACCTCTTTCTCTGTACACACTCCTGAAATTCCTCGTTCCACCACCAAGTCTCCTTGTCCACTTTCCTCTTTCCAGATGACACACCGAGTACCCTCCTACCTGTCTCCCTGATCAAATTAGCTGTAGTGGTCCAGTCATCTGGGAGCACTTCCTGACCACCCAGAGGCTGTCTCAGCTCCTCCCTGAAAACTACACGACATTCTTCCTTTTTCAACTTCCACTAATTCGTCCTCTGCTCTGCCTTTGTCCTCTTCATCTTCCTCACCACTAGAGTCATTTTACACACTACCATCCTGTGTTGTCTGGCTACACTCTCCCCTACCACTACTTTACAGTCACTGGTCTCTTTCAGATTACAACGTCTACACAAGATGTAGTCCATGGACTACCTCTGCTCTTATATGTCAGCCTATGTTCCTCCCTCTTCTGGAAGAAAGTGTTCACTACAGCCATTTCCATCCTCTTTGCAAAGTCTACCAACATCTGTGCTTCTGCATTCCTGTCCTGAAGACTAAACCTGCCCATCACATTCTTATCACCTCTGTTCCCTTCACCTACATGCCCATTGAAATCTGCACCAATCACCACTCTCTCACCTCTGGGGATGCTCTGTATCACTTCATCTAACTCACTCCAGAATTTCTCCTTCTCTTCTAACTCACATCTGATTTTCTGATTGCTCTGATTAGTTTCACCTGTGTCTCATTGTCTCCACTCCCTCGTGTATTTAAACCTATGTGTTTCCCTTAATTCATTGTCGGTTGGTCTTTGTACCTTGTGTCAAGCATTATGACATTTTCTGTTCTGTGTATTCTGTTGGATTTATTCTCTAGTTTCCTCGGACCTCACCTGGATTTCTGGAATTTCTTATTTGCCTACTTCCTTGGACTGATTTGGCTTTTATTTGTACTACTGTAATGATTTTGGCCACGGACTGGCTGAAACATGAGTACTTTTATCTTCAATAAATAACTGAAATCATCCTGTCTGCCTTCGCTGTCTGCATTTGGGTCCTTTCCCTGAGTTTCCTGGTTCTCCTGCTTGACTACACCTCAACACAAACAGACGCTACCTGACAGATGAGATGTTGCTTCCTCCTTCGTTCTTTGAAGAGAAGGAAAGAATATACACCAGGAATGAATATACACTCCTCTATCTGGCTATGTTCAGGGCTGCACTGAACGCACTCATTCCTGGTGATTTATGTAGGCTGCCATCGATTTGTTGTCTGTGAATCAGATATGGGTCACTGAATTTGATGAACTTACTGTTACTTACCGTACTGAGTGTTTATCAGTCTGAAGTAACATAAGTTAACAGTTTCAATTAAGCATAGAGGCTATATTATGTGTAGCTCTGGTTGTATCTGTGTTTTTCTTGCAGTTGAAGACAAACAGCCAGCGGCGGTGCTGATGCAGCAGATTGTGAGCTGTAGTTTCCCCTCTTTCTCTCTGGATGTCTGGATTAAGGTGTTCCTACAGGTTATAAATATGTAAATAGTTCATTTGATCCTCTCCTCTCTCCCTGCAGCAGCAGGTTTTGGTAAAACGATAGTTTTGCCTAGTCAGGCAGCTAATGTTATCCAGCCAGATAACTAGCATTAGCATAATGTAAACTTTAACCAGTCCGTTTGTATGGGATGTGGGTATTGCTACTGTTTCTACTCACTATGTGTATTTATTATATACTATATTTTATTACTGCTGTGTTGAAAAAGAAATGTTGTTAAAAGATCAAGCCAACATCCATGTATCACTTCTTTGAGGGGAAAGTAAATTATTTTTAGGAGAAGTTGCATCTCTTTGGTGTGCAGTCTTACCTGTTCTCGGCGAGCTACAGCTATGGTAATTGTTGGCTAAATGCTGTTTTTGCATATTATCTAGCATAAGATAGTGTCAACATCAAATGCTGTATTGAAAAACCCACTCACATGGCACACTGGTCTTTGGTGGCTGCAATGAAGAAAAAGCACCTGGTGTTTTCAAATCCTTATGGTTTAATTGTGAGGTGGATTTCTTGCTCCCCAATAAATGGCATCCCTTTGCTATGATGATATCTACAATAGTGTTAACATACATAAGTGTTAACATAAGACTTGCCTGTAATTGCTCCTGCAAGCTGGGAATCTAATAGTTTTCCAATGCTGAATATGAATTTATTGCTATGTTATTCAAATCTCTGCAACATAAATAAAGTCTTTGCTGTATTGGCCATTGTAAGAAAATTCTGGTTTATTTGAACGTGGCGTATTTCCCATAAAGGTGGCAATCCTATGCTTTATGTTAAATGCAAGTTTTGCTCACTGTGGCTCCATTATTTAGAGTCCAGAGATTCCGACTGAGATTCGGGCAAACGAGGCCTTGCGTATACTGGCAGTAATTAGGATAACCTCCATCAGCCTCCTACTACTTTTGAAATAGACATGATTTTTACATAAATAATTTTTGAGTCTGAACGAAAACTCAGGGACTAGCAGCCTGTGTTATTATCATTTGGGCGATCGAGACTGATTTCATTAAACTTTTCATTTGAGCCAGATCACACAGAGAGGAGTTAAAACAAATTAAGAAGAAAAATGAAGAATGGAGGCAGAAAGGACCGTCAGGAAAGTCAATGTACAGTAACGGTTTCCTCATAGAAACTGGTGGTGTTCCTGCGGTCAATGGTCTCCTCTCCTGCCGAGTGAAGAAAGTGGGACCTGTTGCTGCCAGACTTGGAAAATCTAGAAGTGCCCATGGATGAGAGTAATCCTAGCGGTGTAACTACTACAAATTGATTTAAAGCATTAATCAACATTATTATTTAAAATCTAAGCTTCAAGTACGACATTAACAAGGAGTTGAAAACATTATTTTTCTCTCTTAGAAATATAGCTAAAATACTACCATTTATAAATCAAAAAGATGCTGAAAAACTGAGTCATGCCTTTTCACCTGACTTAATTACTCGAATGCACTTTTTACTAGCCTCCAGAAAAAACACTGAGACTTCAGCTCATTCATAACTCAGCAGCTCGGCTATTAACCAGATCACTGTGAGTGAATGGGAGGAGTGCTACTATACAGTGCTGGTAGGTGATTGCTGACAGGTGATTGTAATCAGTAGTTGGGTGACTGGGATCTAATGATGGTGGTGGGCGGAGACGGTGGTGACTGTGTAGACTCCCTGATGTATTAATTATGGATCTATCTTGGTCAATACCTTTTGTCAAATGCACAGCATTGATATGGATTTATGTATCATTCTGTTATTCTTGCATTATTTACAGCAATCTTTGTTATATTTCTCACAATCTGAGGATGTGTAACTACAAACAACGAACCTATGTGTACGTTGAAGTTAAATAAGACACCTGCTGTGCATAGAGGAAGCTGTAGTGCATGGTGAGGTCTCGGTTACAGGCTGGATTTGTTGGCTTCTCTTGGAGCACACCGTATCCTTGGACAGAGTCATAGTGGAGTGGATCTTCCCAAGGAGAACAGGACGTTTTTGCACGGCATAGCATCAAATGAAAAATCAAGTCATCACAAAGATTTTAGGCTGGATAAATCTTGTTGAATGATTGTTGATCATTTCCATATATTTTTCCTGTGTGATATATGATTTTAGAACCTATATTTTTGCTACACGTTATTTGTTATGCTATATTTACAATTATTTCCTCACCTTTTGCCACTTCCAGATAGTCATGTCCAGACTAAGTCACCGACACATTATAAGCGACCGATAACACTAGCTAGACTACTTTCTTAGCCTGTTCTAGTGACTTTTAATAGCCTTTACAAACAGAAAAAGGCTACCTGACTCACTTCCCTGACCCCTGGATTCCCCTAAGCCCTTGCTTGTGATCGTCTCCTGGTTCAATTCAATTCAATTAAATTTTATTTATATAGCCCAGTATCACAAATCACATTTGCCTCAAA
>CM022490.1:2506645-2520715 GCA_011952105.1 Coreoperca whiteheadi
TTAGAAATGTTTAGGTGGTAAAACATAAGGGAAGATGATGGGTCCAGATGGACAACCGAGCAACTCCAGGTGGAGCCCAACGAGCAGGACCCGAGCCACCCGTCCCCTGCACCATAGACACAGCAGCACTGCCCCAGCAGGTCGCCATAGTCACCGATCCAGATACATCTCCGGACATGCATTTATGGGATGAGAATGCATACGGATGGAGAGGAGGGCAGAGGTGAAGAGAGAGAGGTGCATCATGTGAAGTCCCCCGACAGTCTAGGCCTATAGCAGCATAACTAAAGGATGGTTCAGGTTCACCTGAGCCAGCCCTAACTATAAACTTTATCAAAGAGAAAAGTCTTTAGCCTATTCTTCAATTCAATTCAATTCAATTCAATTTTATTTATATAGCCCAGTATCACAAATCACATTTGCCTCAAAGGGCTTCACAATCTGTAACATACGACACCCTCTGTCCTTAGACCCTCGATTCGATTCTTAAATGTGGAGATGATGTCTGCCTCCCGAACCCGAACTGGGATCGGATTCCACAGGAGAGGAGCTTGATAACTAAAGGCTCTGGCTCCCATTCCACTTTTGGAGACTCTAGGAACCACAAGTAGCCCTGCATTCTGAGAGTGCAGTGTTCTTCCGCTCTACTCCAAATCCCAGAGAGGAAAAGGACTTCAATACACAGATAAGACTTTTACAAAGACTTTCCATCATCCCATTCCTTTACATGCATGCTCCTTCATCTGTGTTGTTCTCCTGCTGTTTGCTAAATAAACCTGCATTAAGTATCCCCACTTACCCCTCTAAATATTTTTAAAAGAAAGCTAAAAACATATCTCTTCACTTTAGCATTTAACCAGCTATGTTATCGCACTTGCGTCGCGCTTGCATCGTTTCACTTCTTTGAAGTTGGTGTATTTTACTTGATTTTGTGCATTATATGTTCTCCATTTCTTTACTTTATTTTTATTATTATAATTTACTGGTTTTATTTGTCCATGTTGAGCTGCACTCCTTGCATGAAAAGTGCTATACAAATAAATTATTATATTATTATTATTGTCCTAGAGACTTTCTCACCTCCACAAAATCAAATGAATGAAAAGAGCAAGGCTGGCTGGGCCAAACGCTCAGCTTCACACTACCAATAATGTGATTGCAACACCTAACTGTGGGAGGAATTACAATATGTAAGTATCTATCATCCAGTGGTAGTCAATGAAAACTGCAAAACGTGTATCTTATCATTTTATTCATGCAACTTGTAAACTTGCAGGCATGGACCATTTTATTTATCTACTAACGGGTTAGTTGCATGGGTTATCCACCGCCTCAGACGTAAACAAACCGATGTGCAAACTGCCCTAGGATTATTTGCCTGGGCAGCTAGCAGTCTAATTCAACAGTAGTAGAAGGCTGACAGCGATTGCTCTGACATCTGTCAGTATATGCAAGGCTTTGTTCACAATCTAAATCTGAATCACCGGAATCTCAATGCGACTTTACTGTTTAACAACAAAACTTTGTCCAGTTTAGTTAACATTGCAGTGTGTTTAATTGGATATATGACTCTCCCTATTCCAGATGATTTGATTTTTAAAAGGCAGGAGGGCTCCCTTGTGCATTTGTTTCAGAAGGAAGCCTATTTTTTTTCCTTGAACTGATTTTTAAGACCATTTAGTAACTCTGAAATAATGTATAATTATTATGGTATATTATCAAATAAACACTCAGTTTGTGGCACAAATATTTGATTAATTTTTACAAAATAACAACTAAGCAGCCCCAAGTCAAGTCAGTGACTTAGGTACACACACAGATGAGACAAGTCAGAGAAATAAATAACAAGGTGTGCTCTAAAAAGAGAAAGGTAGACAGCGGAAACACAGCTTTTCAGAAAATGGACAGGTCTTACATGCCCAATCTTTCCACAGGCAGTTCAAAACCTGCATTCTTATATGTTCCGAGACTGTGGCAATTATTAAAAGCGGCAATGTACAAGAAAATGCACAGAGCATCTTTTGATCAAGTTCCCAAGAGGGAGGGATTTTGGTCATTTTGCCAACAAGGGGTATGGAAACCCCCTCATCCCCCTTAAAATTTCCTACTGGCTGTTGGCCCAACCAGTTCCAGGGTATATGATAAACAACTCCTTTTAACAAAGCTATATGCATATTTTTCTAAATAAATGACTATTTTGAGATGAAACTATTTTTAAAAAAAACAAGCAGTCTGTTTTGAAGCAAATATCAGCAGAACTTTTCTTAAACATTCTCACTCTAATCATCTCCCTGCTTCAACATATTAATATTTTCTTTATTATTTAATTATATTTTTCTATGCACTCTGTACATACTTTATATAACATCATACCCAACTACCTCATGTATATAAAGCTACCTGTTACATTAATCATATTTATATCAGGGGGGCGCTAGTGCACATGCATAGGATGTAGACGTGTTTAGCTTGTGCTCTCCACCGCAACTTATGCAAATTCACCAAACAACACGATAAAACTGTCCAAGAGTTGATCTCTTTTGCTCGCTTGCCTATCCCATCTGCTGAACTTTGCTAATCTGAAAATGTTGCGGCAAAGAAACCCTCCTGGGAAGTCCAAGACCATCGATGGATACATCAGCGAACGCATAAACTCAATTAAAATTATCTCCCTTCCCAAATTTTTATACTTATGTCAAAATCTCCCCATCTATCTCACTGCAGCCTTTTTTTAAAGACTTGGATTTAATTGTCCTGTCCTACATTTGGAATGGCAAAAATGCCAGAATTTCAAAGGCACACTTGTAGAAGTCTAGATCAGAGGGAGGGTTGGCCCTGCCTGTATTTAAACACTAATACTGGGCTGCCAATGTCAGGGCATTAATGTTCTGGCAACAAGGATTCTTGAATGATCAGACCCCTTTGTGGCTTAAGATGGAGGCCAACTCTGTGAATACCTCTTCATTGCCAGCTATGTTATTTTCCAAGTTTAAAAAACCAGAGTCCTATAACAATTTATGCTTTGTGGTAAAACAGTCGGTAAGAATTTTAAACCAGGTTAGGTGCTTTCTGAAATTACCAAATACATCAGTACAAACACCTATATGCTTTAACCATAATCTTCTGCCTCCCTGGCATGACATAGCATATCATAAGTGGAGAAGGAAGGGCTTGGTCTCACTTAATAATCTGTACTTTGATGGTAAATTTGCATCATTCAACCAACTGAAAAAAATATATAATCTTTCTAATTCTTCTTTCTTTCGGTATTTGCAGGTTAGGCATTACACCCAATCAGAAATTAAAGATTTTCAAAATTTACCCCTGGAGCATGACATTTATGATATTTGTAAGAGCCCTTCTTTCTCCAAGCGTCTCATTTCGAGAATTGTATGTCTATTTGATGAGTGTATTGCTGCGCACACTGTGAGAACTAGGGATGCTTGGAAAGAAGAGTTAGGTGTAGAACTATCTGAATCCATGTGGAACCCCTGTTTGTCTAAAATTCATTCCTGCTCTATAAACAGCAGACACTAATTAATGCATTTTAAGATTGTCCATCGCTTACATTATTCCAAAGTCAGATTACATAGAATATATCCATCAGTTTCCCCAGTGTGTGACAGATGTAATATATCAGAGGGTACACTGTCCCATGCTTTTTGGTCTTGCTCTTTATTGACAAACTTTTGGCCTAAAATATTCGACTGGTACTCCAAAGCATATCAGACGCCCCTTCAGCCTGAGCCTGGGCCTGCTATTTTTGGCTGCTCACAACTAACAAGGATAATTCCAACTATAATGTGGCAGCCATTGGAACTGGGATTGATAGATGCCAAGAGATTGATATTGAAGGAATGGAAGTCTGCCTCTCCTCCCTCCTTTCATGTATGGATAGTTGATATGCTATGCATAATACAAATGGAAAAACTTCGCATTAGTCAAATGGACACGTTTTCCCATTCTTGGAATCCATTCCTAACTCATTTTGAAAAAACTAAGATATAGTAAATTAATTGTGTTCCTGTCTTAACGACCTTTCCTCCCACTGCTGTACTAAATGTGACTGTGACAATTGGCAATAACTGTATCTGGGCCCTGTTTGTTTGTTGTTTAATTTGAAAATGTGAATAAATAAAATATTTTAAAAAAAAATCATATTTATTTCAGCACCATGTGCACTCTGCACCATTGCGCTAATTGTTGTACTGTTTCCAAATGTTACTGTTTATTTGTTTTTTGTTGCCCTTTTTTTTAGCCATACTTTCAGGCATACTTATGTCTACTGCTGTGTATGTACACAGAGCACAACAAAAAAATGGAAAAACAGATGAGGGGAGAATTCGGGGTCATAGATGGATGAATGGAGGAGTACAATGATGGGCAAGAGCCAGCTGGTGGTGGGAAGACAGGAGGGAACCAGGGGAGTCAAGACTCTCACTTGGGGAGACGTCTCTTGATGTGCTCTAATTCAGGTAGAGGCCCAAAAAGAAACTTCAATGGAAAGCAGTACTTGGGCGTTTCTGATGTCATTCATTTAAGTAGGTAATATGATGGAGAAGGCCAGCAGCCAAGAATTTTTGATGACGTGGTTTGGGGTTCCATAGCTGTAAAATGGTGGAGGTGTCTCCAATGCGGAAGGAATAAATTGTAGCTCGGAGGATATTCCAGATTTTGGATAGGATTTGGCGAAAGTGGATGTGAAACCGAAAGTGTGTCTACCTGTCTCTTGACGTGAACAGAGGGTCTTGGGGGTAAGCTTAAGGTAGATGGGTTGAGGTAGACCAGACTGGTTGGTCTTGTTGAAGGTTAAATGTCAGAAATAGTTGTGTGTCGAGATGGATGTAGTTGAGGATAGAAGCGGTGAACTCTGAGCTCCACAAAAAGCCATGGAATGCCAGGAGCAATATGGATTGGACATATGGTTAGACATTGCCTGTGTACAGAGACAAATAGCCTGTGTGAAGAGTTCTGATGCAGCGAGAAAGGAGGTCTAAAGTGCGGGACAAATGTTTTGTCCCCTGTCTGTCGCTCCAGTCTGTTTACGTGTGTGTGTGTGTCTCCACCCTCCCAAAGAGTGAGGCAGTCTCTGGTTCTGCGCACCTGGAGGTCGTTTGCCAGTTCCTGCTGGCAGCGCCTCCGCACACCTGTCAACATGCCAATCATGCTTCAGCAGTATTTAACTCCGGCTCTGCTCTCCACTCTTCGCTAGATTGGTCAGCCGTCTACGTGGTACAACGTCCAGCCGCTCATGTAAGTTTTCTGATCTCCATGCTTGAATGACTTTTCTAACCTACGTCTCTTTTTGTACAGACCTGGACTACCATCCTGCCTTGCCGTCAATCCAGCGTTCTCCACTACTTCCACAACCCCTCACCTGCCTGCCTCGCTCCCTTCCCGATGCCCGCCTGCCGTCTCCGCATCCATTGACTCCGCCTTCTCCATGGCCCCTCCGGCCCTCGCCTGACCGCCTCGACATCCGTCAATTAAGCTGCCCTGTCTTCTCGCTCTAATAAATGCACGTTTTGCTGACCAGTTTCTGCCTCCAGTCTTGCGTTTGAGTCCAGACTTGTGTAAACATAACAGAACGATCTAGCCATATCATGGACTCAGCAGACTGGGAGGCTAAAACAGCTAAGTGCGTCAGGGCACTATCGGATCAGGGTGCACAAATGGGCCAGCACGCACAGCTGCTCCGAACCTTCGCTGACCAGGAACAAGTCAGGCAAGCGCAAGTGCAACAATTTACCAACCAAATTACCAGATTAACGTCCCTCATCTCCTCTGCCGCCTGCTAGCACCCCAGCTGTCTTGGAGTCCTACCCCCCGGACCCGGAGCCTTTCTTCGGGGACTTGGATAAGTGCAGAGGGTTCCTTTTTCAGTGCTCTCTGGTGTTCCATCAGCGTCATCAGACCTTTGCTTTTGAACAGTCCAAGGTACGCTATGTAATGCGATTATTGAGAGGGAGAGCGCTAGCCTGAGCTGAGGCAGTAAATGCTCGGAGACCTGCGGCTTATTTGTCCTACTCGAGTTTCAAGAATGAACTGAGGAGAGTGTTTGACCATCCCGATTACCGGGGAGACGCAGGGAAGCATTTATTAAAATTATGGCAAAATAACCTAAGTGTGGCAGATTTTTCGGTAGAGTTCTGGACCCTGGCCGCTGACACAGACTGGAACGACGGAGCCCTCCGGGGTGTTTTCTGGAACGCCCTGAGTGAACAACTTAAGGACGAGTTGGCTGCCCGGGACAAGCCGGATACCCTGGACGCCCTAATCTCCCTGGCGATCCGGCTGGATAACCAGTTACGTGAGAGGCGCAGAGAACAAGCGGAACAGTCCCGTCCACTGGCATGCACACACGCTGCAATGACCAAACTCCCCAGGGCCGGCGCTCCTCTCGGGTCTGCGAACCAGACACCCATGACCGAGCACAGGGAGGAGGCCATGAAGCTCGGCCGGGCTCATCTCTCGTTGAGTGAACGCCACCGGAGAACCGCCATGGGTGAGTGTTTATATTGTGGCCAATCTGGCCATTTTCGGTTTTCTTGCCTGGTTCGCACAAAAGACTGCTTGCCAGTAGATCTGGGGGTACTGGTGAGCCCAAATAAGCCCCCAGCCATCGTCTGTCCCCATGTGTTGGCCGAAGCCACGGTTCAGTTCCACCAGATTCCGCAACACAATCCTCACATTGACTGGTCAGCGGGTAAGCTAGTTCGCTGGAGTCTCCAGTTTCATGTCTGAAGTCCTCTAATCCCCCTACGGAGGGAGTAGACACCCCGCAAGACCCAGAACCCCCGACTTAACCTCCGGACTATCATGGTTATTCTTCTTTACCTTTCGGCTGTTCCCTTTCAGGGGTCGCCACAGCGAATCATGTGCCTCCATCTAACCATGTCCTCTGCATCCTCTTCACTCACACCAATTAACTTCATGTCCTCTCTCACTACATCCAAAAATCTCCTCTTTGGTCTTCCTCTAGACCTCAGCATCCTTCTACTAATATAGTCACAGTCTCTCCTCTGAACATGTCCATCCACCTCAATCTGGTGTCTCTGGCTTTATCTCCGAAACATCTAACATGAGCTGTCCCTCTGATGTACTCATTCCTGATCCTGTCAGTCCTCGTCACTCCCAAAGAGAACCTCAACATCTTAAGCTCTGCCACCTCCAGCTCTGCCTCTTGTCTTTTCTTCAGTGCCACTGTCTCTAAGCTGTACAACATCGCTGGTCTCACCACCGTCTTGAACACCTTTCCTTTCATTCTTGCTGATACTCTTTTATCACACAACAAACCTGACCCTTTTCTCCACCCGTTCCAACCTGCTTGCACTCGCCTCTTCACCTCTTTTCCACAGTCTCCATTGCTCTGAAGTAATGGAGACTGTACTGCTCCCTGTAACCTCACCATTTCACCTGGGTCCCTCCCTTTCATTGACACACATGTATTCTGTCTTACTGCGGCTAAGCTTTATTCCTCTGTTTTCCAGAGCAGACCTCATCTCTCTAAATTCTCCTCCACCTGCTCCCTGCTCTCACGGCAAATTACAATGTCATCCGCAAACATCATAGTCCATGGAGATTCCTGTCTAACCTCATCCGTCAGCCTGTCCATCACCAGAGCAAACAACAAGGGGCTCAGAGCCGATCCTTGATGCAGACCCACCTCCACCTTGAACTCCTCTGTCACACCTACAGCACACCCACAACCACAGCTGCTCTCTCGGACACCCTGTCATACGCTTTCTCTAAATCTACGAAGACACAATGCAACTCCCTATGACCTTCTCTGTACTTCTCCATCAGCATCCTCAAAGCAAATACTGTATCTGTTGTACTCTTTCTAGGCATGAAACCATATTGCTGCTCACAAATGCTCACCTCTGCCTGGCTTCCACTACTCTTTCCCACAACTTCATTGTATGACTCATCAGCTTTTTTCCTCTGCAGTTGCCACAGCTCTGCACATCTCCCTTGTTCTTAAAAATTGGCATCAGTACACTTCTCCTCCATTCCTCGGGCATCCTCTCACTCTCCAAGATCTTGTTAAACAAACTAGTCAGAAACTCTACTGCCACCTCTCCTAGACACTTCCATACCTTCACAGGTATGTCATCAGGACCAACTGCCTTTCCACTCTTCATCCTCTTCAACGTCCTCCTCACTTCACTCTTGCTAATCTTTGCTACTTCCTGTTTCACACCAGTCACCTCTTCTACTCTTCGTTCCCTTTCATTTTCCTTATTCATCAACTCTTCAAAGTACTCCTTCCATCTTCCCATCACACTCCTGGCACCTGTCAATACATTTCCATCCTTATTTTTAATCACCCTAACCTGCTGGACATCCTTCCCATCTCTATCTCTTTGTCTGGCCAACATGTACAAGTCCACCTCTCCCTCTTTAGTGTCCAACCTAGCATACAAGTCCTCATATGCTCTTTGTTTGGCCTTTGCCACCTCTCCCTTCACCTTACGCTGCATCTCCCTGTACTCCTGTCTACTCTTTTCAGTCCTCGCAGTGTCCCACTTCTTCTTTGCTAACCTCTTTCTCTGTACACACTCCTGAACTTCCTGGTTCCACCACCAAGTCTCCTTGTCCACTTTCCTTTTTCCAGATGACACACCGAGTACCCTCCTACCTGTCTCCCTGATCAAATTAGCTGTAGTGGTCCAGTCATCTGGGAGCACTTCCTGACCACCCAGAGTCTGTCTCAACTCCTCCCTGAAAACTAAACAACATTCTTCCTTTTTCAACTTCCATCACTTCATCCTCTGCTCTGCCTTTGTCCTCTTCATCTTCCTCACCATCAGAGTCATTTTACACACTAGCATCCTGTGTTGTCTGGCTACACTCTCCCCTACCACTACTGTACAGTCACTGGTCTCTTTCAGATTACAACGTCTACAAAAGATGTAGTCCATCTGAGTGCTTCTACCTCCGCTCTTATATGTCACCCTATGTTCCTGCCTCTTTTGGAAGAAAGTGTTCACTACAGCCATCTCCATCCTCTTTGCAAAGTCTACCACCATCTGTCCTTCTACGTTCCTGTCCTGAAGACCAAAGCTGCCCATGACATTCTCATCACCTCTGTTCCCTTCACCTACATGACCATTGAAATCTGCACCAATCACCACTCTCTCACCTCTGGGGATGCTCTGCATCACTTCATCTAACTCACTCCAGAATTTCTCCTTCTCTTCTAACTCACATCCTACCTGTGGGGCATAACCACTCACAACATCACCCCTTCAGTTTCCAGCTTCAGGCTCATCAACCTGTCTGACACTCTTTTCACCTCTAGAACATTCCTCACAAACTCCTCTTTCAGGATAACTCCTACTCCGTTTGTCTTCCTATCTGACCCATGATAGAACAACTTGAACCCTGCTCCTAAGCTTCTAGACTTGCTACCTTTCCACCTGGTCTCCTGGACACACAGTATGTCCACCTTCCTTCTCTGCATCATGTCAATCAACTCTCTAGCCTTCCCCATCATAGTCCCTGCTGTCAGTCCTACATTCTTAGCTTTCCTCTTCTCATTGATTTGCATTTTTAATTTGGCATGTGTTTTACGTCGGATGCCCTTCCTGACACAACCCTCTGCATTTATCTAGAATTGGGACTGGCACAAGAAGACATTGGCTTGTGCCCCCCCTGCGGTTGGATTACTATCACGGTTTATCAGACGTGATTTATAAAGACTTAGCCGTTTCCCTTCCCCCTGCATTGCCCCTATGACTGCGTGATCGACCTCCTTCCCGGCGCCCCTGTTCCATCCAGCTCTATAACTTGTCATCACCTGAACGCGACGCCATGGAAAAATATATCAAGGAGTCCCTGGAAAATGGACTCATCCGGCCCTCCTCTTCTCCGGTAGGTGCTGATTTCTTCTTAATGGCTAAGAAAGATAAGACCCTTCGGCTCTGTATTGATTATTGAGGCCTGAACAATATTACGGTATGGAATAAATACACCTTGCCGTTAAACTCTGCTGTTGACTTCCTCCATGACGCTAAGGTATTCAACAAGTTGGACTTCCGAAACGCATACCACCTGTCCGTATCCACCAAGGGGACGAGTGGATAACGGCCTTTTACACTCTGCTTGGACACTTCGAGTACCTGGTAATGCCCTTTGGGCTCACTAACGCACCGGCCACATTCCAGGCCTTGGTAAACAACGTGCTCAGAGATTTTCTGAATCATTTTGTGTTTGTCTACCTGGACGACATTCTCATTTTTTCCCAGGACCTGCCTACCCACATCACCTATGTTCGCCAGGTTCTCCAGAGGCTCCTAGAGAACCGACTCTACATAAAGACGGAGAAATGCAAGTTCCACGCCACATCTGTCATCTTCCTGGGGTACATCATTGGGAGCGGTCAAGTGAAGATGGACCCGGACAAGGTCAGGGCCATAGTGGAGTGGCCGAGACCCACCACCAGGAGACAGCTCCAGTGGTTTCTCTGCTTCGCGAACTTCTACCAGAGATTCATCATGACTATCATGACCCCCGTTAGTCATCCATTCCTTTGGAATCAGGAGGCTGACCAGGCATTCACCCGGTTGAAAGAGCTGTTTACCTCCGCGCCACTTTTAGTCCAACCTGACCCCCTACGTCAGTTCGTCGTGGAGGTAGATGCTTCTGATGTATGGGTAGGAGCTGTGTTAGCACAGTGGTCCAGACCCAACCAAAGACTGCATCCTTGTGCCTTCTTTTCCCACCGCCTGTCCCCGGCCGAGCGGAACTACGATGTTGGGAACAAGGACTTCCTGTTAAATCCGCCCTAGAGGAATGGAGACACTGGCTTGAGGGGGCAGAACAGCCATTTATCGTTTGGACTGACCACAAGAACATGGCCTATATTCAGACCGCGAAACAGTTGAATTCCCGCTGGGCCCTGTTCTTCAACCACTTCAATTTTACCCTCACCTATTGTCCCGGCACCAGAAACCGCAAACCCGATGCTCTCTACCGGCAGTACACAATAGAGGAGAACCCGGTTGATCCCACCACTATCCTTCCGGCATCCCGGGTGGTCGCCGTGGTCACGTGGGAGTTCGCCATACAGGAGGCCCAGCATACCCAACCAGATCCAGGTAACGGACCGGCTAACTGTCCTTTTGTTCCTGACTCCATCCATTCACAGGTGCGCCAAAGGGCGCACACTGCACGCTTCACCAGTCACCCAGGGGGGGGTTGGACCCTGGCCCTTCTGAGAAGGCACTTCTGTTGGCCTACCTTTGAGACGGACACCCCGGAGTTCTGCGCCACCTGTATAACCTGCACCCAGGCGAGGTCCTCACACCGTCGTCCCTCTGGCCTACTACATCCCTTGCCAGGGTGTCCATGGTCACATATCGCCCTCAACTTTGTCACCGGCCTCCCCGTGTCCCAAGGTAATTCAGTGATCCTTACCATCATTGACCGCTTTTCCAAAGCAGCACATTTCGTGGCACTACCCACCGCAGCCGAGACCACTTCGATACTCCCCAACCATGTCTTCCGCCTGCATGGCATACTGCACAACATCGTCTCTGACCGAGGGCCCCAATTTATATCACAGGTACGGCGGGAGTTTTGTCGAGCGTTAGGCACCACCACCAGTCGGTCTTCTGGTTTTCATCCACAGAGCGGACATCTACCTGGCCATTAAGGAGATTTTAACAAAGAGAAGAATAAAGCTCAAACAAGTGGTTTCAATAACCACAGATGGAGCCACTGCCATGATAGGACGAGAGAAAGGAGCTGTAGCAAGACTGAAAGAGGACAATCCGAAGCTCATACCTTAGCATTGCATCATTCATAAATCTGTCTTCTGTGCCTCCCTGTCAGATGAGTATGCTGAGGTTATAAATACAGTGATGAAAATAATCAATTTTCTCAGGGCATCATCTTCCTACCAGCACCGCATGCTTAGGGAATTCCACAGAGAAGTTGATGCCAATGCTGATGATCTTTTGCTGCACAACAATGTGAGTTGGCTCAGCAAAGGCAGGGTGTTAGCGCACTTTTGGGACCTCCATCAGAACGGAAGTAGCATATTTTTTGGCATAAGGCAACACAGTTTTCTCTCTTTTTAGAAAATGAGAAACAGATGGATAATGTGGCCTTTTTGGTTGATATGGACTGTACTTGTATAGCCTTTTTAGTCTTCCGACTACCCAAAGTGCTTTTACACTACATATCACATTCACCCTATTCTAAGACAGAATACATGTGTGTCAATGAGAGGGACCGAGGTGGAACAGTGAGGTTACAGGGAGCAGAGGTGAAGAAGGTGCAGGACTTTAAGTACTTCAAGAGGCAGAGCTGGAGGTAGCAGAGCTTAAGATGTTGAGGTTCTCCTTGGGAGTGACGAGGACTGACAGGATCAGGAATGAGTACATCAGAGGGACAGCTCATGTTAGATGTTTTGAAGATAAAGTCAGAGAGGCCAGATTGAGGTGGTTTGGACATGTTCAGAGGAGAGACTGTGAATATATTGGTAGAAGGATGCTGAGGTTGGACCTGCCAGGCAGGAGGTCTAGAGGAAGACCAAAGAGGAGATGTAGTGAGAGAGGACATGAAGTTAATTGGTGTGAGTGAAGAGGATGCAGAGGACAGGGTTAGATGGATGCACATGATTCGCTGTGGTGACCCCTGAAAGGGAGCAGCCGAAAGGAAAAGAAGATCACATTCACCCCATTCATACACTGATGGCAGGAGCTAACTGCCCATCAGTACAGTAGCTAATCATTCACACACACTCACACACCGAAGGCACAGCTTCGTGAGCAATTTGGGGTTCAGTATCTTCCTCAAGGATACTTCGACACATGGCTGGGGGAAGCCGGGATCGAACCACCGACCTGCCGATTGGTGGATTACCTGCTCTGCCACGAAGCCACAGCAGCCCAATATCTATCACTTCACATCTGAATGAACTGAATTTGAGGTTACAGGGCAAGGACAATTCAATTTGTGAACTGATGACAGCTGTCCGCTCCTTTGAGAGGAAACTTGAGGTGTTCAAGGAAGACCTGCAGGGAGACTATGCACACTTCCCAGCAGTGCAGGAACAGGTTCAAGGACAGAGAGATGTGTCTTCTTTTGTTGACTTTATTGTAAACTTCAGCAACCGTTTTGACAGCTTCAGCTTTGGACAGCAGCTCACCATGTTCATTCAGAACCCATTTCACATCACAGATGTCAGGGGTTCTCAAAGGAAGTCACACAGGACTTTAAGTTGGTAAATGCTGGGCCTCTCCAGATGCTATTGGTTGATTTCCAAGCAGATGTGGCCCTGAAAAAGCAATTTG
This sequence comes from Coreoperca whiteheadi, assembly GCA_011952105.1. NCBI lineage: Eukaryota > Metazoa > Chordata > Actinopteri > Centrarchiformes > Sinipercidae > Coreoperca > Coreoperca whiteheadi. Next base: position 2,519,950 of record CM022490.1, read on the forward strand.
TAAGAACTGACCCATCTACTTTCTGGCTGAAAATGGTCTCTGAGAGAGCTTTCCCAAGTCTGAGGAAAGTAGCCCTATACATCTTGACCATGTTTGGCTCTACGTACAACTGCGAGGCATCTTTCTCCACAGTGAACATAATCAAAACTAAATATTGTTCCAAGCTCACCAATAAGCACCTCCACGTGTATTTGAGAATGGCCCTGACTACACTAACTAGAGGTAAAACATCTTTAAGCAGCATAGTTGGAATGGGGTCTAAGAGACAGGTTGAAGAAATTGTCGAGGTCAAGTCAAGTCTGCTTTATTGTCAATTCTTCCACATGTACATTACATGCATACAGAGAATTGAAATTGCGTTACTCTCAGACCCCCGGTGCATACAGATAACACTAACAGTAGAGCCTAAAATCTAGATCAAATATAAAATATTAGCTAAAACTATACAATAAGGGAATATAAAAAAAGAATAAATAAAATAAAAATAAGGTTGACTAAAAGCAGCGCAAGGCACATGGCAGATAAAGTGCAAACCAGTGAACAAACAGTGCATAAAAAAATAGCTTATCAGTCTGATTAAAGTGACAATGGGCTTATTTTATTTAAATTGACTGATGAGGTGGTAGAATGACCTCAGTTCCATGGTGAATGAGGTAGTGAGCAGACCAATGCTACACAAAGTGACTGGTGCATGACATCATATGTTAGTGGAAGGACCTGGGGATGTGGGATCTGGGGGGGGGGGGTTCATTGTTCAGTAGCGCCT
>CM022490.1:2573744-2595811 GCA_011952105.1 Coreoperca whiteheadi
TCTCTTCTAGTTCACTCATAGCGTCATTTTCAGAGGAAAAGCTGTAAAAACCCACTGGACACAACCCACTCAGCCCCAAACAGCAGACAGACACAGTTAGAGCTGGTGAACATGTGGCGCATTCAGCAGCTAAAAGGAAGAGATATATTTCTCAGGAGTTGGTAGAGACCAAAAACAGAGCTACACGAAAGTGATTATTTGACTTGCATTCATCGTATAGACGCAAACACAACTCCAAATAATAATGATAATGATGCTCTGTATCTGCTGAAAGTGTAAATAAGCAACTGTTTACTAACAATTTCTCCATATCAACGGAAAAGGTGATGATATGTTTCCGCTGTCCGACATTTGGGTCCCAGTGCTAGTTTTGAGACTGATGAGGTTGAACATACACATTAATGGGCATAATAAGCGGCAAAAACCTTGTAAAGCACTTTGGATAAAAGCACCATGTAAATGTAGCCATTCATTACATAATTGTATATACTATGCTCTTCTGTTGTGAATCTATTCTGTACACATGACCATGGGCGGACTGGCCATCTGACACTTTCCGGGTGGGCTGACGTGCTTTTTTGGGTCGATCGTAAATTTTATTTATTTTTTTATTTTTGTTATTTTATTCGGCTCATTAACATGCCCATAAAAATGGTAGGCCTAGATCAGCAGCCCAATGTTTTTTTCAATTGACACTGGGCTGCAGGCCCAAAACACTTAGTCAAAAATATCACATAGGCTAGGTTTTTTTCCTTCTGACAGACATGGCCCATGAAACAGGTAGCTCAGCGGCCCATTGGTTGTTTTCTTGATTGACACTGGACTGGCCCAATCATATCTTTGAACAGCACCATCTATGGGCAGGAGAGCGCAAGGACGGGCCAAAATGCCAGGGCCGATTTTTGGTCCCAGTCCATCCCTGCACACGACATCTATTGCATGTCTGTCTGTTTGATTTTTTTTGGGTAGTTTTTCCTTAGTTGAATGAAGGGTCTAAGGAGAGAGGGTGTCGTATGTTGTACAGATTGTAAAGCCTTTTGAGGCAAATTGTGATTTGTGGTATTGGGCTATATAAATAAAACAGAGTTAATTTGAATTGAATTCACCATTTGTTAATTAACCACAACTATAGAATTATAAGCTTGCTAGGCATATGAGGGACCGGGAACAAAAAAAAGTAACAGCCATTGGTGAGGATTTGTGTTGTGAGGAGAACCAGTGGCGAATTGGGCAGGTGTTTCAGTGGGTGACCAGCATCCGATAACGATACCTAACGATGTGTTGTTTTTACTTCACAATGTCAGTAAGTTGGTTAGAATACTGTCAGAGTAATGACACTTACAGAGACTAATATACACGGATCGGTTTGCTACTGTAGGTCAGCCTGCACAAATAATGATTTGCCATGATGAAAAAGGGTGAAAAGCTCAAATAAACAACAGTTTAAAAAGGACAGACCCACTGTATAGCAACTGCTCAGATTCACCCGCACCTGCCTCTGCACAGCGTGCTGTGGCAGGATCAGTGAAACTGACTCCCTTAAGTGATGTCATCTGTCATCAGTTATAGTTATAATTCAGTTTAAAATAAAATCCAACCTATGCATTGCTGTTTAAATCATGCCACATTAATTAGGTAAGACACTGCACCTTAAACATTTTTTTATTTGAAATGTGGTTAAATTGCCCTAAGTACTTACTTTTTAATATTATAAAAAATATTATTCTCATAGTCCAGACATGTATATATTTTGAAATACCATGGACCAATTGATTCATATCACTAAAATAGAATTCTAGCTTTGATATACTAGTACGTATTTGCTGCACCAGTGATAATACTCCCATTGTATTTCCATAGTTTTTTGTCTTGCTTTGTTTGTGTTGGGCCTTGCTAAGGCTGGTTGAGCATCACTGCCATGTGGACTCAGACAAAGACAATTTGGGCCTGTTGTAAAAGACAAAGCCTGTTTGTTTGTACTGAGGTGTGAACAGAAACTCAGACCTGACCCGGAACCAAAGCAGCCTCAGTTGACCTCCAACTTTACAGGCTGGGATTGGCTGGGAAGCGCACAGGACTAAAAGCCCGGTGTACGATGACATCACCGAGTTCATAAAAGGGCTCGACGCACATTGGCCATTGTTTTTCTCCATCGCAACTCCATTGCAGCAGGAGAACACATCCGTCTCTCTCCGGTTAACGCTACGTTACCTCGAGGGGACAACTTTAAATTCCCTAGGAAGGACAGATTGCTCGCAGGTTTGAGTTAACAGACTGTCAGTGTTTCAAGAAACACTTTTGGATCCCCCGCCCTTCGTCTGAACACCTTTCCTGCAGAAGAAGCCGCCACTCCTCATGAGCTGCCGCTCAAGGAAGAGCCACGCCACAGCCGCCGGAGAGCCAAGAGAGCTAATGGAGAGCCAAGAAAGCTAGTGCCGCCGCCTTCCCCGACGTCTACATCCCTATCCCTCGTCTCGCCCACCAGCGGATATTCGCTAATCTACGGAGCTACTGATCACGGCATCCCCTCTCCGGTTAAAACGGACTGGCTAGATTGCTAGAACACAGCGATCTCCCAAGTAAGGGGTTAAATTGTGTCTGGCAGAGTGTAGATATTATAACTGTGTGTTATTTCATCGAAGCTTTATTGTTGTGAATTGTGTTTGTTCACGTTGCAAACCGCGGCCGCTGCGCCGCCACAGGTTGTACTGTTTTTAGCTGTGTTAGTCCAGTTAGCTAACAGCACTAGCCGTTGCTCTGTGGAGCTAACGTTAATAAACAAGTTCATCAGGCTCAGGTCCAGTAATAAGACACAGACGGACGTCTGGTCGGATTACTGTGGATGAAGAGAGTTATTAACGTTTCCCACAGCGTCTGAGATTCTCTTGCTTCTCTGTGTGTTTTTCTCTTTGCTTTAGAAGTTACCGTGCTTGTGACCACGCCAGTAACGTTAACTGTTAGCCTAGCCCTGTGGAGCTGACTGCCTGTTTGTGGCCAGCTCAGTAAACGCAGCTGCGGTACGTGAAAGTCCGCAGCAGCTGTTGCCGAGAACGCCACCGCCCTCAGTCACAGCGCTAGGATCTCGTCTTTCTTTGTGTGAATTCTCTCCCTCTTTCCTCCTCCACTAACTCACATATCTTTACACGCACATTTACACGCTCCAAACGGTGCTCAAATAACGCGGTAGCGTAGCACAGCTAAGCTAACCGTTATAACAACATCAGACCCGGCTGATTGCTATTTTGTTTGGACCTCCCCTTTGTTCAGTTTGGCGGGCTGCTGCCATCTTGTTTCTTGGTGTCACCTAGCAACCCCTCCTCCGCCTCTCTATTGTCCCCACACACACTCTCTGATTGGATTGCTGATTGTATATGCTTGTTTGTTTAGTTTAGACTATAGTGATTGAAGTTATTGATTGCTAATCAATGATAAGGTTAAATAAACATTATTGTATATTTTAAAGAGCAGTTGCCTGTGGTTATTGTGAGTATTTGCTGTGATAATAGCTCGTTGCGATAGCTAGTGCTCGGATTCATCCTTCACTGTCCATTATTAATGTACGGTAATATTCAATTATCAACATTTTAGGTGGACAGCTACCTTTGAGACTGTTTTCACATTTAGTTATTAATTCCTGGATTCCAGGTGGTACCCCGTAATTATTGATCTATATTAATAACTTAATAACTAAGTGCCTTATTAATATTCATGAATGATATTTGATATTTAATGTTAATAACCAAACCTACACTATCTGAATCCCAACAATTGATTGTTTGTTTTTTGGCATTCCGAAGAATATGACACAATAAATAAACTGTTTCATGAAACAAATTTCAGCTAATAACTTTAACTCTAGTGTAAGACTTACCAACAATATTCTTTTAATATTCTTGAGCCTTCATCACAGCCAAAAATATAAGATCTAGCTGCTTCCAAGCAAATCAATCAACCCGAGTCACTGAACTTCGGATCCAGGAAGTACTGTCATTGTTTAAATAATGCTCACATTTATCCTACACCTTCAAATTAGCTCAAACATTGTTTTTCATTAAAGTGGTTTATTTAACAAAGTCAATTTCCTGGTGCATAAATTAAGCACGAAAATCATTACAGATTAGGCCAATTGGCGGTTGCTGTCAAAGATGACTGGAAAACACTAACATGTCTCCTGTGTGTACTTTATTCAGCCAACGGGTTTCACTACGAGACCTCATCAGGGTTTTTTCACAAAATGACTAAAAGCACAGTCACTAAAGTATGTACACCAAAATGGATGTTAATCATCCAATAAAGCCTGGACATGTAGACGGATATTATCTAAAGATGATGGGGTAAAAGAGTAAAGAAAAAAGGCAGCGTAATAAAATAAATACTTTTTCTCTGCTCCCTCTCGTGCACCAGGTGGCAAATATACTTATAAATAGAAGTGTTGCGACTCTTTCTTGTGACTCATGTTTGAATTAAGCTATAGGTAACATTAAAGCACTCTGTCTCAATGACAAACAGCCATTACAGCTACAGATAGCTGAAGCCAGCAATGTTTTGTGTTCTTGGTCTGAAAAGGACTTGAGAATGCAGGGCTGAAAGCCATACATACTTTTCACCAGGATAGTTTCATTGTTCTACAGTCACAAACCTTTTAATCAGAATCATTTGAAATGTGCTGTAATACATAAGAAATTGCACAGAGCTTATAACAAAATACAAGCACTTCCTCCTACCTAGAGACTTCTTTTCTCAGATTGACCTTATGCAGAATAAGAACGGTGATAAATACATGGGGGGGGGGCGTTGAATTTCTTCATCTGTTTAGTCAGCTCGAATATAGACTGAGATCACTTTTAAACAAGTATGAGCAAGAAAAACATCAACAACAAAAAAAGAATGCATACAGGGATACAGCCAGGCAGAAACATACAGGGTCATACATTAAAAAGTAATCACAAACATTATAGACAATATGAGATATGAGAGACCGTTGGTTCGAAGTTGTTGAGGAAAGCAGAAATTAATTAATTTTAAAGAAGTAATTTCAAAGTGCAGGAATGACTGTTTCATTTAGAAGCAGAAACAGACGCGCACCATGAACTCACTAGATTCTAATGTGGTAAACAACTTTAATTGAGCATCATCCTCTTTCTTTCTCATTCCTCTTGTTTGTTTCCACTACGACATGAAATATATGCTGTACAAATAAATTTGATTTTGTTACAAGCCTACAACAAAACACATTGTGTTTATTACTGCGTCACACATGCAGGTTTTCCTTGGATATTACTTCAAACATACAAATTAACTTGGCTTCTTGATTTTTTTAATGAGCATAACTGAATTGTTAGTGAGTGTTTTTGCAGCTCTGGCTGTAAAAAAAAACAAAACAAAAAAAACAGCGCTGAAGCAACTTAATAACTCCCTTTACAATCGTGCCTGTGCAAACAGCTGAAATTTGTGCTATTGAAGTACACGCTCCAAAAATGTAATTTTTCTATTCTCCTTAAGGACCAATTAAGAGTTTGCTCATAACCCTTAGAGTCCAGTCGACCAATACAGTGAAAAAAAAAAATGTAGATGATTAATTACCTCTAAACTGCAGGAAGAACAACAACAAACCATGGATCAACCATCAAGAAATAACATAATTGGGGATAGAGCTTTTGAATAGCTTGATGTGGTGTGCAATGTGCCGTTCTCAATGATGCTGTGCCGTCTTGCTATGAAATATTAATGCACATTGTGTTTGCTCCAGCTGAATGGTTTGTGCTCAATCGTTTGCATTAAAGCAGTTACTGCATTTCAGTCGCTTCGTAGGCAATCTGTGATTACTTACTGCTGTTGGGGAGGAGGAACAACAAAATGTCTTTGCCGGACCACAGGCAGAATATTTGCCAACATTCACTTCTGTCTCGGCTTGTCTTTCACTGAAGTGACAGGAGGTTAATACAAACCCAAGATCTCTCCCTCATACATACACATATTTCTTCACACATTTTTGTTTGTTATATTCTTAGTGTGTGTGTGTGTGTGAAACTGTAGAGAGGCTATGGAAAAGCCAGTCTTAACAGCCAGTCAAAAGTGAGGCTCAAACTCACCGCCTTGATACTAAAGTAATAAAGAATAGCGCTTGGCTCAAGTGCTTTTTTGTCTCTTGCAACGTCTGTGACATATGTTAGTGGACGATGCTCTCTCTCTCTCTCACACACACACACACACACAGACACACACACACACACGCTCACAGAAATAACACTCATTCAAACATATCAATGAGTGAACAGCTGGCCTGCAGGCCGTGCTCTGCCTCCCATCACTGTAGCATGTTGGGAAATGTTGTCCTGTATGTGTGTGTAATCTGCAGAGCATAAACAGATGTTCAAAATGCTGTGAGCATCTCCTGCTGTTTCCCTCAACATCCCCCTACCCCTCCACACAGTCCCTTCCCCCTACTCCTCTATTTAGTTCCCTCTATTTTTATCTATTTCCTTCTATCTCTCCCTCCGCCGCACTCTCTCTCTTTATTAACTTTCTTCCTCCCCTTCCTCTCTCTTTGACACAGTGAAAAAGAGGAACTCATTGCTTATCTCACCACCAATGCAGTCATGCACCCACCCTTGGGACTTGTTATGGTGTGACGCACGCCAATGACAGATAACGACTGGGCTAATGAATTTCTAAACTAATCTATATTTGTACACAGTTCACAAGGGGCCAAGCGGCGGTGGACGGTGGTGACGGTGGTGGGGTGGGGTTTTGTGGGGGTGGGGTGGGTGTCAGAGAGAGAACGGGGGGAGTGTGTGTGTGGACACACACACACACACAACACACACAACACACACAACATGAATGAAAACAAAAGGGAATGCGAGGTGAAAGCTAAGCAGGCCGACTAACAAAGGCTGAGCTAAATAATCTAGGCATCATTTTGGGGTATGGTGAGGTATCCGGTCTAAACTGTCTAAAGGACTGCTACAGTCTGGACTCTCCCAAGGTTCCGCTGACCCACCTTAAAGAGCCTTTTGTGCTTTTTATCCAGCTGTCTAAGTTTCTGTTTCAAGGAGGATTTGGCATGAAAATGGTCAAGTGTTCCAAAATTCTGCCTCAATGTTTGTGCCTCCAGGCCAGCAGGGTGGTGCTAGAAATTCTGGGCCCGCTCTAACTGTTTCACTTGGGGTCTCCTGCAACAGTAGCTTAGTCCCTTATAGTACTTCTACTTCTCATGGGGACTCAGAAACCAGTTGTGTAATGTCTTCTGTGGCTCTGGAGGAGCTTTGTCAAGAAAACTGAAGAGTGTCCCAAAAATGTGAATGCCAGCCCTGTTGGTGTTCCCCTGACACTGTTTCAGTGTGGATATTAAATGAAATGATCGGTCAAACTGTGGATGTTCCCAGTGCATGGTACAATTGCCTTATCTATTTAGTTTTTATATACAGTTAGAACTCCCAAAGAATTCAACAGAAGATTAATTTGAGCCCTGTATTCCTGATGTCTTCACATTAGATTGAGCAAAAGGTCAACTGAAAATATTAGCAGTGAATTTAATCTTTCAAAAGAATTGCATTTTATATTGAAATTTTAAGTTGTGTCTGAAAGTATATATGTTTCCATGCTTTCTACTGACTTTCTCCCAGCCCATGAGCACCTCCAAAATTTGATTGAAATCCTCACATGCTTCAAGTGCATTTCTCCACTTGGATGCACAACATTAGAGAGCTGATTTATGTTTTGCATTTCCTCATTGTTCATTTAATTTTAAGTGGGTTTGAGGGACAGAACCGCAGGCTCCTACACACACCATCACTGAAGCATCTGATGGACTGACTAAGCTAAATCTACAGCTGTTATATTTTAAATTATAATGAGCTCTGGAGGCTCAAACTTAACTCAACCACCCAAGTCTGAAGCACCCTGTATTACCCGGTGGGAGTTCATTGACGACAAAAAATATTTAGAGGGCACAGAACACATTTCAGCACTACTCAGTCTGCAACTCAACGTTTGAGAGCGCACAGGCACGGATTTGCAGAATTAGATTTGTGCCTAAGCGAGGATAGAATCGTGAGAGTAACAGATGATTTGTGCGTGCAAGAGGAATTGTGTAACTACATTCAAGCCAGCAATAGGTATTCTCACGCTCGTAATGATCAAAGCTACTCGCTCACTTTTGGCAGTCTGAATCCCCTGAGTGCAAACTCAAACTGAGAGCAGAGCATAACCAGTTCAATTTGACCTGCAAGTGAATGGCGCACACAGGATCGGGCCTGCACTCTAAATTCTCACTCTGCTCTTATCATTCGATGCCTGTGCACACTGCATAGCGCTCAGAATTTGTTTTGTGTTCTCTCAAATCTTTTCTCGTCAACATAGTAAGAAGAAGAGCATGAGATGAAAGGAGGGTCACATTTAAAGACAGTTTGAAAGTTCTTATCCAGTGTCCCTACTTAATTTGATCAATTATCTCTTGGTGTTTGTCTATTATGTGTCAAATGATTCTACAGAGTCTACAGCCATGCTTGGGACACTGTGTTAGCATGCTATAATGTACTAATTATTAATGAACACAAATTATAACCATTCATCCTCTAAAAATAATAAATACAATAGTTGTCAAGATATTTCAAGACTAGATGGGTGATGAACCAACATTGCCATTCCTAGAGCCATGCTGCAAGCATGCGGCTAGAAAGTGAGATGATTTGGCGTAACCAGGTAACCCCTCTCATCATATTAAAAAGCTAAGTTTTACATGATGGGAATCAGTTAGCTTAGTTAGCATGTGGATTGTAGAAGTCACATAGAAACCATGGGTCGGAAGTGTATGTTTGAATATTGGCTAAAACCTTTTTTACAATTTATTTCTCCTCATCCGTCGCCCAATGATCTAATAAAGCGAGTGAGGGAGATGTGGGTGGACTTATACCCTGTCCGTGTGTTCCTTTTCACTTGTGAAATGTGTTATATTACAAAAAGTAAAGACTCCAACTGCCATTTCACTTTCTTTAGCAGGCCCAGGCCCTCCGTGGCCCTTTTCACCCCATTGCCATCTCTATGGATATTGTTTTCATGCCCTGTTCAGGTGTACTGTCCTTGCCCTTGAACATGGCAGATCAGGAGTTGTCCCCAAGTGCAAGAGACTGGCTGCCCACTATAGTTAGGATGGGTCAAATGATAAGGACGAGTTTCCTCACAGTGATAAATAAACTGTACTTACTAAGCTCCTATGGCACTGCCGTGGCCTTCTCTGGCCCCAGTGCCTGGTCTACTGGAGGCCTTATCGTTTTTGACATAAAAACAAGTTTTTTTAAAAGGTCATTCTTGTTGTTCTTAATGTATTAATATCAGCTCATATTTCATTAAAAAAGACCCATCAGTTTGAAATGCTACAACACATTTCTCAGAAGATTAGGACAAAAGCTATTAACTCAAAAAGTCTGAATGGTCTTTCACAAAAGCACCTGTGGGCTGTTTCCTTATGAGCTGTTTGCAAAACTGATACCTATCCATTACTTCCCTAGAACTATCGCAGCAGTGGTTCAGGAAGCCAAGGCCTGCATTTCTGCCTGCCACGCCATTGGCAGTTCACCCAACCTCTATTTCTGCCGTTGCTGGTCCGGTCCCACACTGGCGGTTCCATGTTACTTCTTTGGGTTGAGGCTGACCAGGCCAAATAGATATAGGCCCAGCAGCCAGGTGCTTGATGGGTGAGTTTCGGGAGGAGGCCCGGGTAGTTCAGGCATCTGCTCAGGATTTCTGTGCATGTCCGAGTTGGAGACTTTGGAGCAGACCCAGCTCACTCTGGAGGGATTACATGTCCCATCTGGCCCTGGAATTATCTCCCTGATCGAGCTGAAGGATGTGACGCGGGAGAAGGATATCTGGGATACCCTTCATACCCTACTGCGACTGTGGCTTGGACCTAGGTAGTCGATGGAAAATGAATGAATGAATCTTTGGAAAACTCTACATTTATAACTGCGACCTTTGAATTACCAAGCAAATATATCACATCCAACTAACCTTGCCTTAAAAGATATATTTGGCTTATTAAAACACAGTGTTATTGCTAAAAAAAAACAGTCTGGTGGGGCAAGAAATATGAGCAGTCAGTAGATCGGAAAGGTTGTAAGCAAACCCCCAGGTTAGTCAAACTTAAAATAAAGGTAAAGGATACAATCATTACCCAAACTGTGTGTTGTAAACACCCATTACAGTTTACAGAGACATTTCCTCTGGGTCAATTTATCTGGGTAAATTATTGGCTTTGTTACAACCTGTCTAATCCGCTGACTGGTTGTGCTTCTTGCTCTTCTACTCTTTATTATAGCGACATTCCCAGATTCTCAGTGTGGCTTTGGGCAGTTTGAAAACCAGCCTAAAAAGTTCTGCAACCACTTGTACTGCATAATCAACATGTCTCTGCTGTCTATCAGTATGCATAGTATGGTCCCAACACTCACACAGAGTCTACAAACTTAAATCTTATATGCATAGAACCATGACATAGAACCAAAAGGACCCTTGTGTTTGCAGAAAGAGCCAGCATAAAAAATCAAGATGCAGACAGACAGGCAGCTTGAGCTCCACAGCTGGTGAGGAAGGAGCTCTCTTCCACTGGGGGCCCAGGTCCTCTCTGTCTCACCTGGCCAGGCCCCCAGCTGGCCGGGGCCACAGAAGGTGCTGCTGCCTGCAGATGTTGTTTACTTGAGGAAAATACTGAGTCCACCAGGCAGCTCTATTTGATTTCAGCCAGCAGTGTTTGGCAGATACTCTCTGGTCGTGGCTCCGGCTGCGGCTGCAACACACAACAAAACCCTTTTGAAATTTGGATCTCGTTCCTCCTCCTATTTGGAGCTTTTGTTTAACATGTTTTCTGAGTGCTAATGCCCTCAGCTGTAGATAAGTGGCTCTGTAAGGATAACATGCTTAAGTAAAAATGGTTTTGGGTCAACATGCAATAACACAAAACCGGCTCCCAATGACACCCATATTAAACTGGTTATTGTAGCATGGTATCATAATTAAGATACAAACAAAAGAATGATGTCAAGCAGTCGTGTGCAAATGGTAACCCACAAAGGATCATTACTTCCGAGTGGTAGTCATGGTCATGGAAAAGTTGCCAGAAAACACCAGAGGAGCACCAAAGGAGTTTGGCCTGCTTGCTTCTTTCCATTTAGAATCTCTATACAGCGAAAAGTGTCTTCCTGTGCCAGGCAGCAGAAAGGTGTCAGAAAATAACAACAAAACAAGGAACCTATTTCAGTTAGAAATTAAAGTACTATAACTATAAGATGGCCTTTTCATCCTTTTTTTAATCAGTCACGACTCCTTTTCAGGTTGTATCACAGACAGCACCTCATTAGTTGCGTTTCGTAAGAACAAACAAACTTCAAGCACAGTGGCAAAGCAAGATCTGGGTGGTGTCCAATAACCAAGGTAGATTGGCCTCTTGGCGCTGTCCATGGGAAAATATTGGCTTGATCAGAGAGCCTTAGTTTCTTAAATGAACACGGTGACATTGTCTGAAATATGCTCGCTCCTACTAACTCCAAAACTGTCAGAAAGAATGAGGCTCTTTGTTTGATTTTCATCAGATTAAAATACAAAATTAAATTAGAATTAAACAGACCAAAGTCAGAAATAAATTGATCCAGCTAAATATTGCCTGTGTAACCAAAGAGCTTATTCCTCCATAACATAGCACGCCATTATTTTTCAAAAACTATAAAAAACAAAATAGAGTCATTTAGGTGCAATATTCCTTAATCACGACTAGGGATGCAGCGATTAACCGGTTTCACGATTAACCGCGCTTAAAAACCTCACGGTTAATTAATCGCAAAGGTTATGCTACACCGCGTGTTTATGTTGCACGGAACAAAAGCAAGGTTACACCAGCAGCGCGCCAGTTTAAGTGACGTGCTTATCGGAGACACAGAGGCTACTACTTTACTAGATTAACTATGACAGAGGGACCGAACAGCGACGCTTTATTTCCACCAAAGAAACGCTTGAAGTCAGCAGTGTGGGAGCATTTTGGGTACACCAAGAATGACCAGGGTGTCATTGAAGATGACGGAACACCTGTGTTCAAAACATGCCGTAAAACAGTTTCTGCTAAAGGAGCGAATACATCAAATGTGATGCAGCACCTGTGGGATCATCACCCAGCTTTGCATGCTCAAGTAACAGTAATACATAATAACTGAGTTAAATTTCGTAGCAAGTTACTTAATGAAACATTGCGTTGAATATTGTATGAATATCTGAACATGTAATACATAGAAAGAAAGAACGGAGTCTCTGCTTTGAAACATAACAATCCGATTTATTCTAGCTTAATGCAGTCCTTTTTAATCAACACTTGAATGTGGGCACGTTTCATAAAAAAGCAACATTTTGAGCATAAAGCTGAGAAAATCACGTTTTGTCAAAGACTACATACAGATCAGATTCAGAGGGACGATCAAACACAGATGGAGTAGATCGAGTCCATCAGCACCCCAAAGCTTCACAGTCCTGTAGCTCATCCTCGCATTTATTCAGTGACATTAGGACGTTTTGATTCAGATGCTGTTTAATGCTAATGACCGCGTTATTTTACATGTGCATCTGCTTGCATATGAGATCGTTTGTTTCTGCTTCTTTATCTGTTTTGATCTGTAGATTCGGCCCTCTTTCAGAAGATGTGTAATAGCGCCCCCTAGCTTATAACATGAGATATTCTCAATTTCTTTCCATCATTTTTACTAAAACTTCAAACAGACAAACCAATATATTAGACATGGTTTTCTCAAGCCACATGTAAAATGAGATGAATTATTAAAATGAATACATATTAATGAAAATAACAAGGATACAGTTAATATTAGTTTTAGAGATGTGTTTATTTTTACTGTTCTGTTTTATTTCTGTTTCAAAAGGCAGCTATTCTATGTCAAAATCCAGAAAGATATTTTTTTACCTTCATTTCCAGGTTCTCTACCCCAGGTCTAAAAGAAATGTAGATTTGGATTATTATTTTGTGCTGTAGTTTTTGGCTACTGTGTTCTTTCTCTTTTAAAAGGCACATGTTTTTCATGTCGTGTTACTTCACGGTAATGGAGGAGATTTTTGCCGTAGTGCCTGTAGTGCTTGTTTTGCAAGCCTGAACGCCGCTTTCTCTTGCTATTTCTCTGGGATCGATTGTATCACATTTCACGTAATAACTCCACATATCCTTTCCATATTTGATGGATTTTTCCAACAGAAAAATCACAGGAAATGTAGTGTTAAAAGAAAGAAAGAGGGAAATGAATATTATTTCCTCCTGAAATATTTTTAAAAGAAATATGTATTCTGCTTTGTAGAGGTAACAACAGTTTTCTTGCAAATGCTTTTTGTTTTCTTTATACCTTTGTTCAAAATTACCTTAAGTTTTGTTAAGATCTCCATCACATTGTTCCTCAAATTAGTTGTATTACACTTTGAAAGTCTGCTACACTCAGCATGCTTTTAGTCATTTAACTCTACCAAGGTTTTCATTCAGGCAGAATGAACTTTAAAATCTAACGAGCGGTCATGTGTTTTTATACATAAGTAGTTTTGTAAAATGAATGAATAATTATAGTGATAATTGTGAAACCGTGATTATTCCTCAGACTATAATCGTATCAACAAAATGTATAATTGTTGCATCACTGCAGTGTAACTTAGAAACAACTCTGGTAATAAACTTTTGACCTCAGTAGTAGTGTTTTCACTACTATTGTGTTTACACTACGAGGAATACCACACAGTGCCATGAAGGAATATGTCACCCAGTGCAATACTTTGGCTCTTTTATGTGTTTTAATAGTTTTTTGATGACAATGCAGTCAAAAGTTGATAGAGACATCAGTAAAACAGACCATAAACTTTAGCTTGCATCTTCAGAGCACCACAAATTATATGTATTGACTGTGAATGCTGTTCAAACACCTGCAAAGCCAACTTGTCATTTACCTAAATAAGTTTTGATGTGGATGTGATGCCACCTGCCAATGGTGCTAGATGGAGACAGAGGCTCAATGAGCTATGAAAGTCATTATCGGAATTTAAACAGACTCATTAAGAGGACGAGTCTACCCGATGTGTGAGCTGAGAGGGGGTGCTAAAAAATAAAAAAACCAAGCCGCCAGGTTTCAGATGGCACATTAGCATAGCCATCGCACTCAGCTACATGATCCCGGCATTACTTTTGTGTGCCCGACTTACATAAATGCGAATTATGGTTAAGACTGTTGTAAAAATGTCAGCAGGGATCGGGGAGGGTGTGGGCAGGTTATGGGTGCTGGGAGGGAACAGGGCGGTGTGTTGGGTTAGCGGATCAAGGCAGTCTTCATGCAAGGTTGAGTTAATACCATGGGGCAGCCATGCAGGCAGGGGATTTTATCTGCTGAACAAGTAGTCTGTGGAAAAGCTCATGTCCACCTCCCTGTCAGTGACTGGGCTGCAGGGTCGGCTGCATTCTGTACAAATCAGCACAAATATACCTTCGCTAAACCGATTCTTTTCACTTGACTAAATCTGTTGCCATTACACATATTTATGATGTATGATGTGGCAGTGTTTTCCACTGAGACACTAAATTAACATATCGGTCTTTTTACGTCTGATACACCATGTGGCCAAAAGTATGTGGACATCCAAACATTACACGCGTAGTTGATTGGTGAACATCTCAATGCAGCCACTGATGTTGGGGCGATGAGGCCTGACTCACAGTTGACTTTCCAGTTCATCCCATAGGTGTCGGACGTGGTTAAGGTCAATGCTCTGCACAAGCCAGTCAAGGTCTTCCACGCCAAACTTGGAAAATAATTTATTTATGGATCTGGCTTTGTGCTCGGGGGCATTGTCATGTTGAAACAGGAAAGGGACCAACACAAGCTGCTGACACAAAGTTGGAAGAACACTATTGTCTAACATATCGTTGTGTTAGGGCTGCCCCTGACTAAAGATTTTCCTAGTCGACTAGTAGTCGTTAGTTCAAGCCATTAGTCGTTGAATGTTTATTGTATTATATTAATCATTTATGTTTTGTGACGGCCCTGCCTATAGGCCTACTGTTTCATGTCTGTGACATCATTGTCTGTTTCTCCTAGGTGATTCCACCAACCTGATGAGCAGCAGCTTTCATTTAGGTTTACTTCACAAACACTCCACTTTACATGATCAACACACCCACACTGACATGAGTGATATTACTGACGTGCACACCTCATTTTTGCTTTATTTTAGGTTTTGTTATTCTACTTAAAACATTCGGTGAGTGTTTGTAGTAATTAGGGAAGAGTTTACAGTGCATGTGGGCTGACTGATCAGGGAGAGTATCGGATTTAGCATGGAGGGCTGTCTATATCTGTTTCCTTACCTTTAGCTGGGTCAGGAGGAGCTTGTTTCATTTTGGTCCGGTTGTTTTAGTTTATGCCAACGTTAGGGGGGGACAAGTGTTGGTTCTCAGCGTACCTGGAGATCATGGTCTGGAGCGGAGTTTTTCCCTTGTAGGTTTGGCGGCGTTCCTCTTGATCGTTGAGTGGGTTATTTTTGGGGCATCCGAAAAATTGTTTGAGTTCCAGGGCTGAGAAAGAATATTATGCGTAACATTGTTAATACTGTGCTACATTATAGAGAAATACAAACCATAATAATAAGCCTTTAAAATTTTAATTTTGCTAACTCTGTATCGGCGTGCAATGCCATTCACACCGCCATAGCACAACTCCAGACTCAACATCCGAGTGCACTCATATTAATATCGGGCGACTTCAACTATGTCAGTGTTTCAACAGCACCCAGTATGTGACTTGTCCTACTAGAGAGGAGAGGACATTGGACTTGCTGTATGCTAACGTTAAGGACGTTAAGCTCCCCCCCCCCAGACCACAACCTGGTTCGCCTCAAATCGTGCCACAAGGACAGTGAGGAGATGGTCAGAAGACGCCTATGAGACACTGCAGGAATGTTTTGAGGTGACAAACTGGGATGCACCCTGTGACCCTGATGGAGAGGACATCGATGGGCTCACTGAGTGCATCGCTGACTACATTAACTTCTGTGTGGACTGCAATGTCCCAACTAAATTGGTTCATTGTTATCCCAACAATAAACCATGGGTAACAAAGGACACCAAAGACATCCTGAATGCCAAGAGGAGGTGAGGGCCATCCAGGCTGACCTGAAGGTAAAGATCAGGGAGGCCAAGGAGAAGTACAGGAGGAAGCTGGAGTGGAAACTCCAGCAGAACAACATGAGAGAGGTCTGGAGCGGCATGAACAGCATCACTGGCTTCAGACCGACTGGCAGCAGAGGAGTTGAAGGCAGCTTGGACAGGGCCAACAAACTTAATCTGTTCTTTAACAGATTCGACACACCGGCTCCTGCTCATTGCCCCTCTGACTCAGCTGCTGCCCCCCCTCAGACCCCTGTGAGTCAACTGCTCCCCCCTCCCCCATCGTCCTGGGAGAGTCCTGCTCCCCCCTCAACTGGCTCTCAGGCTAACAGCCCTCTTCACATTGACATTGATGCCCCCCCCCCCCCCTTCCCGCCTATAACCTCTGCTGTGTGCCTGACTGCTAACCAGGTGAGAGGAGAGCTGATGAAACTCCACTCAAACAAGGCTGCTGGCCCCAATGGAGTTAGCCCAGGGGTGCTAAAAGCCTGTGCCCCCCCAGCTATGTGGAGTTCTTCAACATGTCTTCAACCTGAGCCTGAGTCTTCAAAGGGTCCCTGTTCTGTGGAAGACATCTTGCCTCGTTCCAGTGCCGAAAACGCCGCATCCCAGTGGCTCCAAAGACTACAGTCCGGTGGCACTGACCTCCCACATAATGAAGACCCTGGAGAGACTGGTGCTGGAACAGCTGCGGCTCATGGTCAGATCCCTCCTGGACCCACTTCCGTTCGCCTACCAGCCCCGGCTGGGAGTTGAGGACGACATCGTCTTCCTCCTGAACCGCATTCACTCCCACCTGAACAAGCCGGCAAGCACGATAAGGATCATGTTTTTTGATTTCTCCAGTGCCTTCAACACCATCTGGCCAGCCCTGCTGGGTGAGAAGCTGGCAGCGATGCAGGTGGTTGTCCCCCTTGTGTCCTGGATTGTTGACTACTTGAGTGGCAGAGCACAGTATGTGCATCTGCAGCACTGTGTGTCGGACACTGTGGTCAGCAACACTGGGGCCCCTCAGGGGACTGTCCTCTCTCCCTTCCTCTTCACCATCTACACCACAGACTTCAGCCACCACACAGAGTCCTGCCACCTTCAGAAGTTTTCTGATGACTCTGGTGTGGTGGGATATATCTGTGGTGGTGATGAGACTGAGACTTAATTTGTGATACTTATTTATACTTCTAGTATGGCTGTGCAATATCCTCTGTCCCATTATATATTGTTAATAAGCTACACGTAACTTGACAGTTCATGCACTATTACTTTATACTGTAATATTAACCTCAACCGGTAAACCCACTTTGTACCTTAGATTTATTTAAATTTGAATTTATACTTATACCCACTTTGTACATAATTGTATTATAGTGTATTATATTTTTTGCTTTTTGCTTAGTACTTCCATTCTTGTGTGCACTGACGTGATAGTGAGATGCTGTTACAAAGAGTTCCCCTCAGGGATTAATAAAGTATTTCTGATTCTGATTCTGATTTTGGTTACAGTGCAAACAAGAACTGCTAGCAGCCGATGCTAATGCTAAGCATGTCTTTTTGTGGTACTGATTCACCAAAGTGTAAACAAATACAGGCAAAATACAAACATTACACATCCTGTTTGCGTCACCCACCCGATCATGTTGGGAACTTTAGCTCCAAACCTGAATACGTTTACCTCAATAGAAATAAGAAAACTAGTAGGAGAGACTAAATAAATGGATGTTACCTTTTGCACCTTCAATAGATTGTTTAAAGTGGACCAGTTATACTAATTTCAAGTGCTATATTTTTATTCTGGGACTCCACTAGAGTAGCTTTGCATGATTCACAGTTTCAAAGAAATCCTTCTTTATTTAATACTGGCCCTTAAGTTCATCCTCTCTCTGAAACAAGCAGGTTTAGCTCCTGTCTCTGTAAGAACCCCTCCCTAAAAGGCCACTTTCTTCTGATTGTTCAAATTCCAGGAAGCCTACTGAAAGGCAGCACTCAGTGCTTGTGAGATGAGCACTGCCTCGACAGCATTTGTGACCCGTCATGGTAACCAGGGACACAAGTCGGAAGCACAACTTTCGAGCAAAATGAGAAAGAAGCGTTTTTTTTCAAAATCGGTGGTTTTCGTTTTTTGCAGAATCTTTTAGTTGGGATCACGAAGAAGCCTCTCCGTGTTTGAAATAGTAGTATTGGTATATTTAAAAGCCTGCATTTTGAGGTTGAAATCGGCTCATTTTTTGGAGATTGACAGGGCGCGTCATTGTCTGTGTGTATTTCCATACTGGATAAGCCGGCTTTTGTTTCTCTGTTATTGCCCAAATTATTATTGGACATTTAGAGGCAAACAGACGCACAGTGCAAACTTCGGAGATAGTTACATCAATCAAGAAGACCCCGACAAAGAGAAAGTGTGCCCGAACGACTTATTTCATTGGAGGCAGCGAGATCTGCAAGAATACTTTTCTGTTTCTGATGGGGTGAGTTTCCATAAACATCAAAGTTTGTCATTCCCTTTCAAGGGAACTTCAACGCTGCGTTGAAGTTCCCTTGAAAGTACGCCGTACGCCAGCGGAACCGGAAGTATAAGGGGAGACGGCTTCACTGTTGTCGTCAGTCTTCTGATCTTCACCAAGCGTGCTGGGTCTCTGTGGAAATGTCAAGTGTGAAGCGTTTTTGGGATTGCTTCCTCCCTGCCGCGGATTATCCCCACCGGCAACTCACGTGTTTTGGTTGGCTGTTTTGGGTTGAGAGCTCGCTCTGTCAGCCCTCGAGGTTGACTGCGAGCAGCTGCCGAGAAACGGGAGAGACATGGCTCATCCGCTAATTCCCACCCGTTTTCGGGACCGGAAGCCGCATCGCGGCTTCTTACGACCAGAATGGGGGACATGTTCAGAGGCCACACACTTGTGTCTGCTGTCTACACGGAGAGCAGGCTCTGTCAGCCCTGAGGGGTGACTGTGAGCAAGGTAAGTGCCCTCTCTGAGGAGAGATAAGACGCTCTGCTCGCGACTGACTGTTTGTTGTTTGTTGAAACAGTCTACCCGCATTTGGGATCCGGAAGCCAGGCTGAGCCTGCAGCGTCTTCCGCCCTGGATGTGGAGCCCGCGCAGAGAGGATCCAGTTCCGAGGACCTGGATGTCCTGAGCGCGGAAGGTGGTGACTTGGGTGGCTCGTCAGCCCAGTCACTGCAGCATGAGGAGCTGCTGGAGATGATTTTTCCCAAGAGAGGAAAATGGTGGCTAGGCTCAATATCGCCTGGCCAGCGGAGCAGCAGGACACTCATCGCCGGAGTAGCTCGGTGAGTGTTTCCTTCTAGCCACACCTCCATGCCCACGTCAGGACCTGCCGTTCTTCTGGATCTCCACACCGAGGTGTCAAAATCCTGATCCAGGCCGTATTTTGCACAGTTTTCTAGCCCGACTGGTCGCCAGTCTGCGTCGATCAGTGGGTGCAAGGAGAATGGCTAGGGCGGGGAGACGCTGGCGGCGTTTATCGCCCAGGCCGCATCCTCCTTTAAGACCCCGACGTTGCCTAGTAGGCCTTGTCACACTACATTGACTTTAGTGGGCAAGGCATACGGGGCAGCGCGTCAGGCGGGGCATGTCCCTACGCCATGGCATGCGTGCGGGTGTGCCCAGCCGATCTGCTTAGGACCTCGACTTTGCGGATGGGATGGAGCTCCGCCATGCTACGACGACGGTTTAGCCCCCGTCGCCAGAGGTCTTGGGCCTGAGCTGAGGGTGGACCACCTTAGCCTTCGAAATCTCGCAGCTCTTACATGCTGGCTCAGAAAGCGAGTGCCACTTCCTATCAGCCAAGGGGCTCGCTCCAGCCTGCTCGGAGAGGACCTGAGAGGGAGAAGACGGACCTGAGGGCAGTGCTTCTCGCCCAGCAGGCCTCGCAGAAGAGGCCCCGACTCGAGCGTCGGGCCTCGGAGGGTGCCCCCCCCCCATCGGGGTTGAGCATATGGCTGCTCCCCCATTGTGCCCTCGGGAGCTCAGCCTCTTAACCCTGCCGCCGGTGGCGCTTCGAGGCATGGCGAATTCCATGCAACCGCTGCCTTTAGACCTGCACGGCTGTGCAGCAGTCAGAGAGTCAGCCAGAGTTGCGTCCTCTACTGAGGCCTGTAGGCGTTCCTTTCCGGTTAAATCCTGCCGTTCCATCGCTTCGGGGTACCGCAGCTCTCACATTGCAGGTTCGGGGGGCAGTCAGGCATGTACATGCCGATCCTCGGGGATTTCCCTCCGCTGCAGCGCTTCGGGTAACTGAGGCCGCCGCTCCAGGTCCCTCAGGCACCAGCCTTGAGCGGTTGGTTCCCCTGGGGGACTCTTCTGCCTGCTTGAGAAGCTTGACCCGGCGTGTCGCACTGAGTTTGCGCACTGTCCGACAAGGTTACAAGCTTCGGTTCCAGTCTACACCCCCATGATTTCGAGGAATCTTGGAAATAGGGGTCGACCAAGTACAAGCATAGGTGATGGAGCGAGAAATACATTCTCTATTGTACAATGGGGCCATAAAACAAATCCCCACCTGAAGGATGCATACCGGGTTCTACAGCCAGTACTCTCCCCTCGCACCTTCACGAAGTGTATGGACTCTACCCTGGCTCTTCTCAGACTCCAGGGGATCCGCATCCACAATTTTTTTGGTTGATTTATCCCAGTCTTGTCTCACGCGGTACGGCATCGAAATGTTGTACTTGCGCACTTGAGGTGCTTGAGGTTGAGGCTCAACATGAGCAAGAGCACCCTCAGTCCAACACAAAGGATTAACGTTCCTAGGAGTAGTGTGGGACTCAGTCACGTTGCGGCCACAACTGTCTCCCGCACGCGTCGAGTCAATCCTGACTGTGATACACATGGTGCAGCTAGGCCGACATCTCACTGCACTTCAGTTTCAGAGACTGTTAGGCCTCATGGCTGCAGCATCCACCGTGATTCCGCTTGGTTTGCTGCACATGAGGCAGCTGCAGTGGTGGCTCAGGGATGCCGGATTTTCCCCAAGGGGCAATCCTTTTCGCCTGATCAAGGTTACACGCAGGTGCATGCGTGCCTTAGACAGGTGGAGTTATTCCTGACACAGGGCCCAGTGCTGGGAATGGTGTCGCACACTTTCGACGGATGCCTCCAGCACCGGATGGGGCTGCACAGCCCAAGGTCTGTGATTGGCATCTATGGCACATAAATTGCCTGGAGATGCGAGAGATCTTGTTGGCCTTACGCCACTTTCTTCAAGACCTCAGGGGCCACCACGTGCTTGTCCGCTCCGACAACACAGCGGTGGTCTCCTACTTAAATCGACAAGGCGGTCTGAGGTCGCGCCTTCTGTGCAGACTGGCGCGCCAGATCCTTTTTGTGGTTCCAGAGGAAGTTGCTCTCTCTCAGAGCACTTTTCATACCTGGGTGGGAGCAGACATCCTGTCGAGGCAGGGGCCAAGGCCAGGGGAATGGAGAATGCACCCCGAGAAGGTGCAGATGATATAGAAGAGATCGGCAGAGCTCTTCTATTTCATATGCGTCCTCAGACAACGCTCACTGCCCTCTCTGGTTCTCCCTTGTGTATCCAGCGCCCCTGGGGCTGGATGCCATGGCACAGCTGTGGCCGAGGCTACGGCTGTACACTTTTCCCCCGATTGCTCTGCTCCCGGGGGTTCTAGAGAAAGTTCGCCGAACACGGGCCCAGCTGCTGCTCGTGGCCCCGTTCTGGCCCGCCAGAATCTGTTTCTCAGGCCTGGTAGCCTTCCTGGACGGCCCCCCATGGAAGATTCCCGTCAGGAGGAACCTGAGGCGAAATATTCCAAGGCGAAATTGAAGCTGTGGGTCTGAACAGGCTAGTAAATAATCCGGGATCTGTGGCTCTCTTGTCTTGAAGTGCGCCTTGCTGGCTTCACACT
>CM022490.1:2606905-2617044 GCA_011952105.1 Coreoperca whiteheadi
CGGGAGAGGAAGAAGGAGAGAGAGGGTGGTAGCTAGCAACACTGAAGCGCCGTAAGTGCTTAGGCAAAACTAATAAACGTTCAAATGTAACGTTATAGCAGATAGTCAATGTAATGAAGAGTCGCACAAATTAGCTGTGTTGAGCTAGAGCAGCAAACTACACGCTACAGGTAACAAACAAACACCTGTAACCGGAAAGGAGACAAAAAGCTTACGTCAGCACGTCAGGTTTCTGGGTTTCCAGAGTTGTATAATCCTACCTCAGAGAATTACAAATTTGTTTGCAGTTTTTTGGCAAGCCTTGAAATGTAGTAGTCTGTTACACCAGCTGAACTTCCTGGATCATACTTCATTATCTCACCAGTGCCTTAAAAAATACGGCCCCACCAACGCAGCCCCCTGAGCTATTTTACCACAAGGTTGTTTTTGGTCTGAAAGCCTGCTAAACCCTATTAACATTGGTGATCCCAACTCTTCTTCTCACGCCACCATCAGGTCAATTTGTCAAATACTTTGGTTTATGACCAAATGCCTGCAAAACTAATGACATTCCCTTCAGCCTCAGCTGTACTTTGTGTTAAGTGCTATTTACTGTAGCTAATGTGAGCATGCTAACATGCTAAAATAAGATGGTGAACATGGTACATACATTATGCATTAGCTCGAAGCTCACGGTGCTTAAGAACAGCCTCACAAAGCAGCGAGTCTGGCTGTAGACCTTGTGTTGTTAATGTACTTAAAGTCTTACTCCTCTCTCTTGCTAACAGAAATCGTGAAGCTACAAGTAAGTACACCAGAGCTGTGGACACAAGTGACTGCATTATAAGGACACATTATTTAAATAGATTTTTTGTGTGAATCTTGCTTCAAACTTTTTTAACCAGTCAGCCTTTTCTATCCAATAATCTCATGGCTAAAACACCCTTCCATTCTAACCTTTCTTGATACGGATAAACAAATAAGGTTGTCCATACGACTTGAATTGTTACAATGGTTGACCCACCAACAAGGAATAGGGATCCTCAAGTTAGATACAGAACAGTTTGTGATATTTATTGCATTACCGCATTTATTTTGTAATGAAAAAGTTTCTAAATGCATTTACTCTTGTCCTGCGTATGTTGTGCTCCTTATGCAAACTGACTCATCTGCTTCTACTACATTTCGTTGATGCCTTTCTCGCAATCGAAATTAACTTTCTTAAAGTACCTATTATTGCATTGCATTCTGGTCTGATAAGTTTCTTTTGCAAAGAATTTCTGTTATGGCTCAGTGTTTGTGCATAATGGTTTTCTAGAAAGATGCCAAGTTTACTGGATTCTGATAATGATGTAAAATCTGAGATTTTATGTTAGTGTTTTTGAATTGTTAAAAATTGAGCTTTGGCAGAGTCCAAAAATATCTGTCAGCTTTCAAAGACCAACATCTGTCAACACTAACAAAGTAGTTTAAATCTTCAAGTTTCATTTATTAAAGTTTGACAAGGCAGGGTACAGCAGTATAATAAAGCACTTTTCAAACAGTGAATCCTGAAATGCGTCAAACATAACAATGATCAACATCATTAGCAAAAGCATGAAATTAAGAGCATAAAGCCTCAAATAAACAGGTCATTAATAAAAAAAAGAGCATGAAGAACAAAGGTACATCCCCTGAAGCCGTTCATAACAGGGTCAAGGGTATAAACTTTGATGGAGCTATTGTTCGCCTGTTGTCTGCAGAGCAGAAAAGCCAAAGCTGTGGCTGCATTAAGGTCTTCTGCAAAAAATGTCTTTCCCTCCAAGGACATGACCAGACTTCGTGCCTGCAGGCCTCAACTCAAAGTTCATATAGATTATTCATGTAAGGGGAAAAAAATAGAAGAGAGAGGTGAAGACAGTGGAGATCTGGCAAGCCCAGACATCATAAACCCAGATATCACATGAACTGAGCTATTTTTTGTGACAGGGCTGACTCACTGCTGCTTTTAATTTCTTCAAATTCTCCTCTCAGGTTAAAGGCCTTTGGTATACTTGAGAATACAAAAATACTATCCAAAATTGATTTTTCCAATCAAAAGTTTTGGTGCATTGACATATGCCCCCCACAAAAACGTTCAATGGCAATATATGTCGTGTGTAATAGACCATTATAATACAATTACAGTGTGGACAATCATAATAAACATTTGGATCCAGCAGGACGTTGGGTAAATTCAAGTGTTGCCAAACAAACAGGACCTGAGCCACACAAACTCCTCTCCACCATGGAACCTGGAAGAGGACAGACTACCCAAACTAGGGAGAGAGAGAAGCGAGAGAGAGATAGCAACACAGCTGTGCTTGTGGGACACAAGGAAAATCAGAAATAAACATATGTACAAATTAAATGAAGGGGTGGATAGTGAATTTGGGCAGAGCAGTGAGTCTTTGGTTTAGAACAAGATATCTGGCTTCTGGCCAGATTGCTAGAAAATGTGCCATAGACTTTTGTTATCCCTCAGAAAAAAAAGATCCTGTTTTGATTCCTCTAGTGTCACCATAAGGCCATGTGGTACACATGAAATACCTAAATTTTGTGTGCCGATTTCCATGGTCCAGTTTTGGGTCACGGTTCTGTAAAAGAAACGTGGAAAAAACATTTACAATCATTCTTTTAAACAAATTGGCGCACAAACATTGGATATGGTCAATGGTCAAAAATATAAAATAACGATTGCAAATGTCAATATGTTAGTAATGATTCAGTGTTCCTAAATATAAACTAAACTAATATAACCTCACCTAATCTTCTCAAATATAAAGCAGTTGTTTTTTACAGTCTGCCGGTAACACAACAACATCGAAGTATTCAGTAATGGTATTTCCTTTGCTTGGCAACATTGTGTAACTTTGATTAGCACCCAATCTCTAACTTAATTATAGTCTAAAGATGTAGTGGCCTGCTTATGGAATCAGAGTTGTCACTATAATGAAACAAAACTTTAGAAATATCAAATAAAAATAAGAATTTCGGGGGGGAATAAAACTCACTGAAGCAAAAAAAAAAGTCATCTCAAAAGTTAAACTTCTCACTTGAAAACAAATTATTGGTTTTTTGCTTTTTGAGAATATGTCCTTTTGTTTACAGTTGCCGCTGCTTCTTTCTCACTGATCAGACTTTGCCTTCACGTTCAGGTTTGTAGTTATGCTGCCAGCTCTCGCGTTTGCACTGCCTGACTTTTTGTTTTCATTTTTGACACAAACCTCTCGTGTGGGCAAAAAAATAGCCTTCTGAATACCCACAACTTTCACTGGGACGTGCAGGCTCCGTTTTATGAATAGCCAACGTCAAGTAAATTATTTGGAAATTCAGCTTTTGTGAGTGTACCTAGTTGACCTGGTTTTATTGGGCACTTTCGAATTAAGCAATAAATCAGTATTAGAACAATCTAAAAGGGATGTTTACTTTTAATATCAGGTTTAGTGGTAATCCCAGTTATGTTAGCAAATAGGGTTGGGTACTGTTCACATTTGAAAAAGTACCCGGAATTTGGTACAGGTACCCGACGGTAGCTTTTTTCAGTACTTCAGTACAATAATAACAAATGTAACTTCAGTTGTAAAAAAATAAAATCAAACTTTTCAATTTCAACATTGAGGTTTTTTTTTTACATTTACCTCACTGCCTGACTTAAAGTTTAGCCATCCTTGGAGGCTAAGTTAACTTTAGCGAGGGACTTGGCTTTCAGAATATCAAACACAGTACCCCCTTCAGCATTTAGATATATTTTGTGCTTGACCAGGTGATTCCCCAGGTTAGACGTGTTGGCCTGGCCAGCTTAAGCAGTGAGTGTTTTCTGCCTCGAGCTTTGAAAAGTGTAACCGCCATTGCCCTGACTCAGTAGTGCTTATTAAACAGAGATCCACAATACTGCCGTCAAAAAGAGACGCCATTACGCCTGCTTTGCTTTTTTATGCTGAACCAAACAACATAATGCTGTTGCTGTGTGATAGCTGATTGTCATAGCGACAATTCCAGCAGTTAGGAAACAACACACGAAATTTGGCACAGATTGATTAAACGTGAATCGCTACTCTGTAGTACTAACGTAATTCGGTCGGTACCCAACCCTAGTTAGCAAGAAATCATCTGTATGCTCATCATTGCAATCAGTTTCCACTATATTTTATGTCTATATGTCCATATTTATTAACAATTATGTTTTCATTTGGTAGCCAGTACCACAACGACTCTGTCAAGTCATTTTCAGGATAGTCTGAAGGGATAGTTCATGTTAACTAATTTAGAATAAAACCACTTACCTGTGAAGTTATCCTGCGATACCTGTTCTGAATGTTTCTGTTTATTTTTTTTTGTTTTAGTGAGTTTCATTCTCTCTCAATTTCTTATTGGGGGTTCAAGTCCCAAAGTGGCTGAAAGTTACTGCAGTCATGATTTGAAAAGACAGGCACATCGGGAGGTGCAGGAGTGACAATATTGTTGATTGTGTCAAACAGGACTTTAGGGTTGCGTTCGCTAGAGAAAATTAGGTTTGCAAAGTAAGAAGTGTTCGCATCCTTAACCACGTTGTTAAACTCAGCTAAGAGGTCTTTGTTATAGAGCCGGTGAACATGAAGCCTGGTGGCTCTCCACAGTCACTCTACCTTCCAACATTTAGGCTGGAAACAATGAATAGTGTCATTTAACCAGGGGAATGAATTAACGGAGGGAACAAGTCTCACATTACTAAGAGCCACTTTATCCAAAACAGAGCACTGTGTATTAAAGGAGTGGACCAAGCAATGTCAGCGTGGGAAGACAGCACTGTGCTTGGGTCAAATGCTGTGGAAAATATCTCAGCTGAGAGGCGATTTTTGATGCGAGGGCAACTTACACGTTTAACGGGCAAAGTCTAAGGGTGCTTTCACACCTGCCTTATTTAATTCAGTTGAATCATACTAGAGTTCGTTTGCCCCTTTAGTGCGGTTCGTTTTGTCAGGTGTGAAAGCAGCATACTCAGGTGTGCACCAAAAGCGGACCAAACAAGCGTACCGAGTCCTCCTTGAAGAGGTGGTCTCGGTACGCTTCCAAACGAACTCTGGAGCGGTTCGTTTGTGGTGAGAACGTGATCTGACCTCGAACCGACCCAACTGCAAAAAATACTGAAAATTTTTAGACTAAACCAGCTGCCGTAGTCATATTTTTGGAAGATGAGCATGTCAGAGTTAAGAAGAATTAATGCATGCCTCCGCTTGAAGTGACAAGCGATGCGGCCGTTTGAATTAGAATGTTGTTTTCAAGCCTCATCCGCGCTTCATATAGAAATGTATTGTTTGCATATTATGGTGTGTACAACCAATGTAATAGATTATGGCCAGGGACAAAACCAGCCCAAAACCAGTTGTCTCTCCATAGTTGCGTTGTCTCCGTTTGCTGGCTTTTCCTCTTCTATTGGAATTTTCGCGCACGTAAATTCTGACCAATCGAAAAGCAATTTAGGAAATACGCCATGGCCAATGAGTGATGTGGATGTTGTCATGATGACTGCATTTTGGTTCGTTTCAACTGGTTCGGACCAAAGCAAACAGTGTGGTGTGAAAAGGAACCAAAAAAGCTGAAAAATGCTACAATGTATAATTGTTTGCCCTTGGTTCGGACCAAATGAACCGAACTAGAGGTGTGAAAGCACCCTTTATTAAAAAACGGGTTGAACAGAGGATAAAAACTCACAGAATTCAGACATAAAAGAACAGTTAGAACCAGGTGATCTGTAAATTAAAATGGATTTGATTGTAGTTCAACTGAGGAGAAAACCCCAGTCCTCGCTGTCTGTCTTGAAAAGCAGTTCCTGATAACCATAGGTAGTCCTCATGATGGTTGTGTCCAGAGGTTGGTACTATATGGTGTGGAGGTAAGAACTGTGGTCTTTGGTCTGGCGCCCGTTAGTGCCCACTTGGCACCTGGCTGGGTGGCGATGGGATTACAGCACTCGGTTTCCACACCACCAAGTCAGCCTCACGCACATCAGATAGACTACTTTCCACAGCCTCCGGGTCCAGCACTCGGAACGCTAGCCATGGAAGAGTGGCAGCGGAGTCTGAGAGGGTGACAGAGCAAGGGATTTGTGCATATGCGAGATATGCTTGGAGAGTCTGATAACAAGCTATTGATCAACTTTTCCTTTTCGCGTATTTTATTTTGCAGCCGGTGGATGTTGCCTTCCAAATGTGAGTAAGCCAATTTGTAGTTCTCACACACAGCCATATGATGAAATGTTTGTAAGCAGGCTAATGCAAATCAGTCGCTAGCAACCAGGCCGCACTGCACACAGTTCTCAATACACAATTAAGATCCAATCACAGTCACTGAATGTGGCAAAAGCTCAGACTTTGTCGGAAATGGTTACAATCTGTTTAATCTGGTAAAATCTTTAGATAAAATCAATTTAAGACAGTAAGAACCAAGGCCAGGTTGAGAGAATCCATATGAAAGTCAAGTGAGTTCCGTATTATTACTGTATTCTCAACAGTTTTGCACTGGTGTACAGTATGTTAATGTAGATTGTCAATGCATTCTGGGAAAGTATTGTAAATCTAAATACAGTAATACTAACTGGCCATAAAAAACAACCACAAACCTCCATCTTCGAATGAAAGACTGTCATTGATTTGAGTGCAATATTTAGTTTGTAAGTTTTAACACAGACTCAAGGAGGTTTAATAGAAAAGGCTAGGGCAGGAACTTAGCATTAGTCTTATGTTTCATCAAATCACTAGCTAGCTACTGTTAGTAAGACTAAATTTCTTTAGTCACTTAGTCAAACAGAAAGCAAATATTGCTTTCATTGTAATATTTGTTTCAGAACTGGATGACCATGCATTAACTAGGGCTAATTATTTTTTTTTTATGTGTGACATTTTGCATGCACTCAGTTCTAGCTGGTTCTAGCTCTCAATGGGGTGTGTGTGTGCGCCTGTATGAGAAAGCATTTGCAAGAGCCTGTTCTCTCGTGTCGTCATGTCTGTCCGCTCACCTGGCATCTGCTTCATTATTACTGTAATATCTGGTGAGTGGTGAATCTTAATCATTTTTTGGTTACGTTAGTCTAGAAGAACTGCCCGTGACTTTGATGTTCTGTAATGTTACCAATAAAAAAGAAATGACCCAGGTTGTTTACTAGTTGGATGGAAATACCACACTTTCAGTATTTTACCTCTTATCCAACCTGGCTTCTACCAGTCTCTGTGGCCAGTTGATTGCCAACTGCCTACGCCATTGCTAGAATATCAGTCTTGTTTTAAAATAGGTCTGTTTATATTGTTGTATTATTGTTCTGTATTATTATTATTGTATTGTTCAAATTTTACAATACATTTTCTCCTTTTTGTGCAGTTAATTCTTACTTTTTCTTGTTTTATACAAACAGCTAAATTACAGTATTTTATTGTAATAAATACAGTAGTATATACTTGCGGTTATACAGTAGGACTGTTAAATAAATTACAATAACATTTCCATAACAGTATAATACTGTACTTCATTATACAGTTTGCCAAAAAATAACAGTGTTATACCATATTTCAGCATGTTAAAAATAACAATATAATATATCATTACAGTATGCTAAAAACTTCTGTAGTTTTACCGTAACTTTACTGTGGTATAAAATAAAGGAACTACTGAATAAATTGTTGCCAGTGAGTTACTGTTCATTTTACAAACAGTTTTCAGTGTAGGTTTGATTGAGCAAAACTGATTATTTGAATAATCAACATGTGGGAGGCAGAACTAGTTGGTTTGCCTGCCTAGCTCACCAACTAGATGCACAAGTCACTGCTTTACCAAGCTTCCGGCATCACATATTTTATTCAAATTAACTTCCTTGTGCCTACTTTCTGGTGTGACCGGGCATTAAGACATTCAGGTCCATATCCTATAAATGCAGATCCAGATATCCAGGAGGTCTTTGGATTTGAATTGGCATTAATCACGATGCTATGGGTGCCGCAGGTATATCTCTCTCTTCAGAAAACACTCACTCTGTAGTACCACTCAGTCATATGTGAGAGCAATGTCATCTTATTCTGTTCACCTCTGAACTGTAAGTAGTTGGTGAAGCCTTGCTGAAGGGAACTTTTACTGTGCTTGTTGTGCATTATGTGCCATTTGTAATTTACATCCCCATGTATAGAACAACCCTTATTGGCTTGTTTTTTGTGAAGGACAACACATCAGTCAGTGTGGTGACATCATACATCATTATGCCTCTTTCAAATGACCATAGTGGCTCCAATAAATTGGCGGAGATAAGAGTGCTATGAAACATACAGACGGATTTACAGCACCATTATGTCAGGAACACTGCAAAGCATCAGGGAAAACCATACAGAGCCTTGCCATTTCTCACTGAACAGCTCACACTTTTCTTCACCGGCCACAGTTTTGTTCTTTCTTGTTTCCTCTAATTCTCACTTTTCTCAGCACTCTCACATTGTGTCTCAGTTTCTGTCTGGCCTTCTCACTGTTTACTTTCACCAACTCTCCTCTTCCTCAACTCTTTTTTTTTGCTCTCTCCATGCCTTTATTTTCCAGAGTGCAGCTGTAAACTATGTTGATCAATGAGAATGAGCCATAAATCTAAATGGAAATGCAGCCATTGCCTTTTAGTCTGTAAATGGATGTATTTTCCCAGGTCTCTAAAAGCACAGCCAGGTGAATTATAGGATCCACCGGGCTGTGTTGCTCTTGGAGAGCTGCATTGCATACTGAGCAGGCTGATAAGATGCCACAGCTACTGGACATATGGCATCACTTTTGTATGTGGACGCAGAAAATGAGAGACATATATGACAGCAAGACAATAAAGATATGGTATTGCCAGTTGCCTAAATTTAAAACCTGGACTTAAAACTCATAATGCATTTGAAGTTTGACAAACAACCAAACTACATATGTTAATTTTGCTTTGATTTTTCAAACTTAACTAAAATGAATTGAAACCAGTGCCTGCCTAGACGACACAATCAAGACAAGACAGTAAGTCTACAGCTGTGCTAGCGTCCCCTAGAGCAGTGATTCTCAACAACCGGGCTGCAAAGACGTTATCTGACAAGAACAGAATAATTTATCCACTCCACCCCACCCTCCCGCCACCACCTTCGGCCAACACCAGTCAAGGAGGGCCAGATGATTAGGAATGATGGTGAGCTTAAATGAGCATTCAGTTTAGCATCCTTTCATGTTTTTTTTGCAGGGCATCAAATCGATCCACACTTTGTCTATCAAAAGTGAAAATCTTACTGCTCCTCCCGACCACGTACTTCTCTGCTGTGTCTGTCACGAAAAAAATTTGACTGGATGAAATAGAAACAGCAATTAGTTTGGAATATGCGCACATTTCTCATTACGGGATGAGCTTAAAGGTTCAGTGTGTAAGATTTAGGAGGCTCAATTTGCAGAATATGGCGATAATATAAGTATGTTTCCATTAGTGTATAATCACCTGAAAATTGTGTTAGAATTACCTTAGAATTAGCCCTTTTATATTTACAGAGGAGGCGGGTCCCCTTCCACGGAGTCCTCCATTTTGCACCACCATGTTTCTACAGTAGCCCGGAATGGAAAAACGAAACACTGGCTCTAGACAGGGCCTTTTGCATTTTTTGCAGCCACCTTAGTATCTCCTACCACTTGGAAGGGGAGGGTGAGGCGAGTGGTATTCTTTTGGTGCAAACTGCAAATTTACCACTAGATGCCATTAAATACTACACACTGCGCCTTTAATTTTACATATCTAAACCTGAGCCCAGACTTCTTTCCATCTGTCCATATGCAAGGTCCCTCTCGCTTGCTCGCCCACACCAGAATGCTTTCTGTTTCTGTTTCTCTCTCCTCTCCTGATGTTGTCCACGGTTGTGACACGTTCGACATTAAATTTAAAGGCTTTAATTTGAAACATTTGTACAGGAAGTGTTGACTTTCATTGCCAGTAACAAGACAGCATTCAAAAAATGGCAAAATGGAAGTGAAAATAAGTGAGAGAAGCAGAGTGGTGAGTATGCCATGTTGTACTGATGGAATTAGTACTGTGGAAATGTGCAATATACTGAATTTATTAAGACAACAGATAAACATGGAGGAAGGGATGGGTTTATATTAACAGCAGATTAATTTTCTGA
>CM022490.1:2617809-2663985 GCA_011952105.1 Coreoperca whiteheadi
CCTGGGAGAGGGATCCCTCCTCTGTTGCTCTTCCTGAGGTTTCTATCGTTTTTTTTCCCCTATTAAAAGGGTTTATTTTGGGTAGTTTTTCCTTAATCGAATCGAGGGTCTAAGGACAGAGGGTGTCGTATGTTACAGATTGTGAAGCCCTTTGAGGCAAATGTGATTTGTGATACTGGGCTATATAAATAAAATTGAATTGAATTGAATTGAATTAAAACAGGAGCAGATTAGAAAACAGGGAGGCTTCTAACTAAACTATGAAATATACTTAGCAAACAGCAGAAATTAGAATGAAAGGCCTGTCCTTTTTAAGCCTGTCTGAAATAAAGGCCTGGTTGTCTGTGCAGGTGATTAAATTAAATAATGTTGGACAGACAGGTGGACCGACATTAACTTCTGCTAACAGGTCAACAAAACAAATCTACAACATTGGTATGCTTTGGAAACAAACTCAGCTGTAATCACACTCACTCTCAAATTACCAGATGTTTCTAGATGTTGCCTACTGCAGCCAGCAAATTTCGCCAAACAACCACCTGTCTGATAGTGGTAGCTGTCTTGGCAAGTAGCCAGGAATGATTGACAGGCTGGAGTCACACCTTCTGCTTCAGACTTCTTCTTCTCAGTGCTTTTTGCCTACATACAGTATTATACTTCTCCTTTTGCCACCAAACCGAGCAGTTTGTTTTGAATTATTTAGGCCACTTTTGAACGAAAGCATGTCCATATATTTTGAATGAAATGTTTTGAATTTGTATTAATTTAATTATGATTTTGCAAATTATTTAACCATTTTCAATACCAATACTTGCAACTGAATGTATTATTAATAATTATGGTAGCTAATTTTGAATTCCCTGTAATATGAAGAGGTTGCAGGTACTGCTGATCCCACTGAGAATCAACGCGAAGCTCTATTCAGCTGTCACTGATTTTCCATGTTGTGGTTTGACTGTCAGTCTTCTGTATCTATGGGTGAGCTGCTTCCCCGAGAAAGCCACATCAACGCTACCTGCCCAGTGCTAAATAATGGGAAGCCAAATTAAAGGAGTGCATGGTCAAGATGAAAGACAAAGACAATTTATTTTCTCTCAGAGGTTAATGGATCAAACCAGGGCTAAAACACTGGGATTTATATCCAAATTGTGAGAAAACAAAATGGGATGTTGCATTGAATGGCATGCAGTGTTTGTGTGTGTGTGTGTGTGTGTGTGTGTGTATGTTGTGTCGGGGTTCAGGCCCCCAGTTCTGCATGTTTTGTGTGTCTAACTAGGTTGGCCTGGTTCCTGGGGGTGTGCACACACGTGCACATCCCCAAGACACTTACTACCAATACTTTTCGTTAGTATGAGCAGATAAAAAATAGGTCAAGATTTTTGTTATGTCTACATGTCTCTTTGGTTTTGTGTATTTATGGGTGTTTTATATACTAGCTCATATATTAGTCAAGGTTCATATGCATTTCTATTAGATCAGGTTCTGAACGTACAACTGATGAGGGATTAAAAAAGAAAGTGCGAAAGTAAACATCAGACTCAAAATATCAAACGTTCAGTGGACTGAAATTGAAATCAACTCATTTTGAAAAATCTTTAAAAAAAGGACTTCTGGTATCTGGCTGATTGAAGTCAAACTTAATTTAAATTTTTAATAATTATTATACATTGAGTCACTTTTAATATACACTCATAGTCCCATGATTAGCATAGTAATCATTCACTGTAAATGAATTTACTCACACAGCAATGAGAAATGGGGGTAGATGATGAAGTGAAGATAAAGAGGGGAGATGGACAGGCCAAGGAGGAAGCAGAAAATCTATCAAAATATGATCAAAAATAAAAGGCACTGTACATGCTTTGACAAACACAGTGACAGTTTGAGACACAACAACAGTGCTGCAGCTGAACTGTTCTCTGAGTGGTGGAGGCCAGTGGCGGAGCAGAAGGTGACAATTTGATTACATCAGCCAAATGCTCAAAAGTCATATTAGTACGCAATGGTTATCAGATTGTGTGGCACACCTCCAACATCACAACACTGATCCGAGCTGTGGTTAGCTGTGAAAGAGGAGAGGAGAGTCTGTGGGAGAATGATCTGTGCAGTATGTTGAATCAGTATAGGGGCAGTTTTCAGCCTATATTAATCATCTCATACTATTTCTTTAAAAAGAAATCTTGCTTCTGATTGGCTGGGAGGTGTTCAAATCATATATGAGTGCTTCATGTAGTCCCAGTCCACAATTGAATCAATGTTTGGGGGCTGGGGGGTGGACGGGGGACTGGAATGTGACTTTTTAGTTTTTCTTGACCCTGCCCGCAGCTACAAATATTTTTCCTTGAGCCTCCCTGGGGAAAATGCATGACCCTCGCTCCACCATAAATAACCATATTTTATTCACACCAAATGTAGGTAGAAAATAAAAAAGCAAGGGTTTTACGTTAAATAGGGGGGGCTATACCACCAGAAACATTTTCGTTTCAGAGACTTTGTTTCCAGAATGCAGGAAACAAAGTGAGGAGGACGAGGTGGAAGCGCGCGACCACAGGGCACAAATATGCGCTGGACAGTACCGGAAACAGGTTGTGATAACGAAAAAGCAAAAAAGTTGGGGAATTTGTCATAAATCGGGAGAAATATGGGAGCATACAGCTGTAAAACACTTATTTTGAAAAGAAAACACAATTTCAGCCCAATAATTGCCTGAATGGACAGATGTGGGGCATCAGAAATGTGTCACTATGTGTCATATTGAAAGATAACTGAAAGTGTGTCCGAATTTTTTTTCCTTCTCTTGCTTAGTTTGCTTTATTTCTGGTGCTGTTGACACATATTGCTGTACACAAAGAGGTGTTTCTAATATTTTGTAAGTGACATAAATGAGGTGGACAAAATAATGATTAATAATTAATAAAAACCTTTGATGAGGGGTCACAAGTAGGCTTTGTTTTAAAGGGTCACAAATCAAAAAAGATAAAAGATTGGGAACCACTGTTCGAGTGTATAGTAGACCACACATATCCATAGTAACAGCACTGAAGCTTTACACTTGACAGTTGACAGTTGAAACAATAATTTACTTTTTGTTTGCTTTAGCCACAGTACTGTACAGTGTATCAAATAGTATTTTTTCACATATAGAGTTCTTCACGTATTATCTGCTTTATTCATTATTTATATATGTTAGGTAAGCTGTCTCTGAGGTTTCCAATTGGCCAGTCAGTGTCAAATCAGTCTCATATGTACATCTGAAATGATGGAGATTCATAAATATTTGGACAGTTACTTTTGTCATAAACAGGATGGCTACCACTAGCTAATGAGCTAGCCAGTTAGCTGTTGTTGATCAGGTGCAGGATACAGCTAAGGGGTGTGACTGAGGAGAGAAGCTAAAGCCCATTGGAGTTTAGATATTTACTTTGTATGTCAGGGGCAGCGGGGCTATGAGCTACCATACTTTGATTATGTCTTCTGTTTGTACAGCACACCGGGTGTGTACTATGGGCATCAAATAACACAACGCTATCCAATGTAGCTGGTGTGTCCATCCATCCATCCATCCATCTTCTTCCGCTTATCTGACAGCAGCTGGTGTCAGATAAGCGGCTTTACTATATATATTCATGTTCCCCAGAAGGTCAATCTTAAATATTTTGGTAACCCCCTTGTCCTTTGTTCTGCTACCATCAGGCCAATACTTACACAGAAATATGTAAACCTATTGGCTAGATTAACATTGAGTTTACTGAGCCCATTCTTGCTTCCCAGAGGAATTTTTCTTTAGAACCACCATTTAGGTCAAGTATTCAACTTTGTATATCAGATGTCTAATAGCTGAATTGCAGTTTTGTTGTAGATATTCACAGTCTTCATAGAACTAACCTTACTGGCTTTGCTAAGACAGATTTTTCTCTTGGGACATCATTGCATAAAGATTTCATTAAGGATTTAGGTGGGTCAGTCTGTCTGTTCACAACGTCAGTCCCTAGGAAGCTATTAATGACTACATGCAAGATTGTTACACGATTTGGATGATTCCTAAAAATTTATATTGACCTTGAGACCTGTGCTGAAAATTTCGCCTTAAGCAACACTTTGGACCATGTCAAGGTAGATCAAAAACTACTGGCCAGGTTTCCATGAAATTTCCCACTGACTTTCATGGACCCCAAATGATAAATGTTATAATTTTGGTGACCCCCTTGCCTTTATTATACCACCACCATCTAGCCTAACTTTACACAAAAAACATGAACATTTAAAAGGCAGATTATCATTAAATGTACTAAGCACATCATGGTCCCAGGGGATCAGTCACACAGATAGTAATAACTTGTAATATGATGTGTAGGAGTGGACTGGCAGTGAAATTTGTTGTACACATCAAACCATTAGGCCTAATTCCTAACGATTAACAATGACACACAGATCATTGCTCAAAATGTCTCCTTGCACAACTCTTTTGATTATGTAAAGGTATCTCAAAAGCTATAGGCCACATTTCTATGAAATTTGCATTTGACATTCACGGGCCCAAAAAAATGAATCTTAATGCCTTTGATGACCTATTACCTTTGCTCTAGAACCACCATCAGACCTTTACGGAGCCCATCCATGTTCGGCAGGAGATCAACCTTTCTCTCCTTGGACAGTCCATGAGCTTTTAGCTTTCTAGCACTACCATCAGTCAAGTAGTCAACCCTATATTAGGTATTTATCATTAGCATCATGTATTTCATCCAAGATAAATGTGTTTTCTGGAACAATGCAGCCTCTTGAGGCTCCCAGCAGGGCTTCAGAGTTGTAATTGTATTTCTGGTATAAAATGGTGGGATTTAATTATTGATGATTAGAACATAACAAAACACAACAATACCTTTAACACAATATCTCAGTTCTGGCCTTGAAACCCAATATCTGATCTGAATATCTCTCTAAATAATGTATTCCTTTCTGCCCCTTGCTTTCCTCTCCTTTTCTCTTTCCTGCTCTCTGATTTCATCTCCCTCTCATTCCACCACTGCTCAGCACACAGAGGCCAGGCTCAAGGCAAAAAGTTGAGATGCCATATTTCTTCCTGTGACACTTACTTTTCAGGAACAACTAATCACCTCAGAGTGTCCTCAAAACCAAGTTGACTTGACAGCCTTGCAAGTAAATGAAAAACTCTCAGAGCCCCACAGTCTCCTTTTAGCATTTTATAAACAGTTTATGAGGTTTTAATTGAATTCTTAAGTTGTCAAGTCCAAAAAAATAATCAGCATGCACAGCATATTGCTATGTGATCAATCTCACTTAAAACAGTAACAGAGTTTTTAGAACTCCCATAAAGTAGATCTGGTCATTTCATGGCACTTTTACAGTCCTGACGTTGCTCATCCCACACAACACCAGATTTATTCCTCTGGCTGGTGGAGAAGCTTCAAGATCAATCGCCATCCTTTCAGAGGTGGACGCCACTAACTGACCAATATCTGAATTTTGATAAAGTCTGATACTGTATCAGCAAGCCAATGTACCAGTCTGACTCTAAGTGCTGAATCATCAGTGTTGAGGTGAGCTAAGTGGAGTCCTTTTCTTTTCAGGAACTGTTTACATTCCTCTGTCCACTTAATCCCTACTGACGGAGGTCACTGCCATATTGGTTCCCACATACTGTTGCCACAAAAAGCCCTGTCTCCAAGCGAAATGGGGTGCAGATGGAGCTCCACCACCCACACTATAACTGGCAGATAGCTGTGTTGTGAACACAACAGAAAATGAGGAAGAAAATTGGGAGGACACAGAGGGAGATACAAAATGAAATATGAACAGGCGGGAAAGGGAGAATTAGGAAGCGGGTTGCATATGCAGAAATAGGGGTGAAGCGAAGGAGAAAGCGGACGTAGTGAGAGGATAGGATGAAGAGGATAAATGGAAGTAAATGAAAAAAGAGGGAGATTGGCTGACAATGAGAGTGGTAATTGGTGGATCCAGACAGCCAGGGTCTGAGGAGAGGCTTACAGGCTTGTCAGAGGAGCTCCTCGGGAGGCCCCTCCGAGGAATGCTCACATTCTATTGCTGCTTCCCGGATGGCAGGGCCTCAACCTACCAAAAAAGGCTCTCAATTAGGAAAGGCGTCTGCGGAAAAAAACAGATCGCAGGGGTTTCTCCATGGGGCTTGAGGAAGACGGAAAGAAACAGTTTACTGCAAGTAAAGTCTCTGTCTTTGGTATTTAAATACCCTGATGTTCTCTATTCCTGACCCCATCCTCTCTGTCTTGCACACACACACTTCAAATCCATCGCTCCACATTCTCTCCCTGCCTCTGCCACCTCCAAAGGGTGTCCAATTTACATTGTTGCATGGGGTGTTAAACATTTCAGAGTACATGCGGAAGGAGATATGCTTGTGAGGTGGAAAAGGCTGAGTTTTCACACATTGCATGTTTTTGAGGCTTTTCCCAGCCAAGCCATGAAATGGGATATTGTGCTGTGCCAAACTCTCTGTGTGTGTGAGTGTGTTACTGAGTCTGCATCTTGATGCGGGCACATAGTTTTGTGTTTTTCACATCCAAATCTGCAAATGGGCCTTAGTTGGTCCATGTGAAAATGTATAAATTACATTTTTATCATGAATTCAGCATTCATAATCATCGTCATAAGATGTTAATATCATAAGTCTGTCATGTGGTGACTCCCCCGATATCCAGGCTGTATATGTTTGCTTAGTAATGACTGTGACATTTAATGTTTTTATGAAAGTGCAGAAGCCTGCTTTAGTAACCCAAAACTCCCACATTCCTGTGATCTCTTTTCATGTAATTAGGAGGAAATTGGATGTTAGTCTAATAACCGTAATATTGCGGGAGTCAATACAACCCATTATGAAAGGCTACTTGCACTACAAGGCCAAAATAAAGTATACAGTGTACCTAAAACCAGAATATAACTTTCTATTATTTCAATGTCAATGATACTGGGTTTGTGTATTGATATTTTGTATGGGGATATGCATAAATATAAATAAAAGGTATGTGTAAAAATGTTATTTACCCCCCTCCATGGAAACGATTAGTTCCCTGATAGGGAACGAGACGCTGCGTCAGCTGACCCTATGGGGAACGCCTTCAGCGTGACTGCCTCTGAATCTCTGTATCAACTTAGACCAATCTTGATTGGGTTTAACGTCAACACGTGACCCACGCCGGCGGAACCGGAAGTATAAAGGGAGACGGCTTCACTGTTGTCGTCTGTCTTCTGATCTTCAGCAAGGGTCTCTGTGGAAATGACGAGTGTGAAGCGGTTTTGGCAGTGCTTCCTCCCTGCCCCACGGATTATCCCCACCGACAACTCACGTGTTTTGGTTGGCTGTTTTGGGTTGAGAGCTCACTCTGTCAGCTCTCGAGGTTGACTGCGAGCAGCGTGAGCATCTCCTCAGGAGCTCGCTCCGCTTGGTGCGGGTCCGGCAGCTGCTGCGGCAGCCCGGCAACGAGGAAAGGAACAGGAGGACATGGCTCATCCGCTAATTCCCACCCGTTTTCGGGACCAGAAGCCCGCTTCTCGGCTTCTTCCAACCGGAGCGGGGGACGTGTTCAGAGGCCACACACTTGTGTCTGCTGTCTGCACGGAGAGCAGGCTCTGTCCACCCTGAGGGGTGACTGTGAGCAAGGTAAGTGCCCTCTCTGAGGAGAAATAAGACGCTCTGCTCTCGACTGACTGTTTGTTGTTTGTTGCAACAGTCTACCCGCATACGGGATCCGGAAGCCAGGCTGAGCCTGCAGCTTCTTGGATGTGGAGCTCGCGCAGAGAGGATCCAGTTCCGAGGACCTGGATG
Source organism: Coreoperca whiteheadi (assembly GCA_011952105.1). Taxonomy (NCBI): domain Eukaryota; kingdom Metazoa; phylum Chordata; class Actinopteri; order Centrarchiformes; family Sinipercidae; genus Coreoperca; species Coreoperca whiteheadi. Next base: position 2,625,629 of record CM022490.1, read on the forward strand.
TCCTGAGCGCGGAAGGTGGTGACGTGGGTGGCTCGTCAGCCCAGTCATTGCAGCATGAGGAGCTGCTGGAGGTAATTTTCCCAAGAGAGGAAAATGGTGGCTAGGCTCAATATCGCCTGGCCAGAGGAGCAGCAGGAAACTCATCGCCGGAGTAAGCTCGGTGAGTGATTCCTTCTAGCCCTCCACACCCACGTCAGGACCTGCCGTTCTTTTGGATCTCCACACTGAGGTGTCAAAATCCTGGTCCAGGCCGTATTTTGCACGGTTTTCTAGCCCGAATGATCAGTGGGTGCAAGGAGAACGGCAAAAGCGGTGAGACGCGGGCTGCGTTTTATAGCCTAGGCCGTGTCCTACCTTACGACCCCGACACTTAGTGGGCAAGGCATACGAGCAGTGGGTCAGGCTGGGCATGTCCGCACACCATGGCATGTGTGCGGGTGTGCCCAGCCGACCTGCTTCGGACCTCGACTTTGGCGGGGCCCTCACATCCAAGGATGGACGGAGCTCCACTATGCAACGACGTAGCCCCCGTAGCCAGAGGTCTTGGGCCTGAGCTGAGGGAGGACCACCTCAGCCTTCGAAATCTCGCAGCTCTTACATGCTGGTTCAGAAAGCGAGTGTGGCCCAGCGTGCCCCTCCCTAGCGGCCAAGGGGCTCGCTCCAGCCTGCTCAGAGAGGACCTGGGAGGGAGAAGACGGACCTGAGGGCCGTGCTTCTCGCCCAGCAGGCCTCACAGAAGAGGCCCTGAATCGAGCGTCGGGCCTCGGAGGGCGGCCCCGCCATCGGGGTTGAGCACATGGCTGCTCCCCCATTTTGCCCTTCTTAACCCTGCCGCCGGTGGCGCTTCGGGGCATGGCGAGTTCCATGCAACCGCTGCCTTTAGGCCTGCACGGCTCTGCAGCAGTCAGGCCAGAGTTGCCTTTCTGGTTAAATCCTGCCGTTCCATCGCTTCGGGGTACCGCAGCTCTCACATTGCGGTCGGGGGGCGGTCAGGCATGTACATGCCGATCCTCGGGGATTTCCCGCCGCTGCAGCGCTTCGGGTAACCGAGGCCGCCACTCCAGGTCCCCCAGGCACCAGCCTCGAGTGGTTGGTTCCCCTGAGGGACTCTTCTGCCTGCTTGAGAAGCTTGACCCGGCGTGTTGCACTGAGTTTGCGCACTGTCGGACAAGGTTACAATCTTCGGTTCCGGTCCACACACCCATGACTCCGAGCAATCTTGGAAGTAGGGGTCGACCGAGTACAAGCATAGGTGATCAAGCGAGAAATACATTCTCTCTTGTACAATGGGGTCATAAAACAAATCCCCACCTGAGGGATGCATACCGGGTTCTACAGCCGGTACTTCATAGTCCAGAGAGAGACAGTGGTTTGCATCCCATTTTAGATCTTCGTCACCTGAACCGTTCTCTGACGAGACTTCGGTTCCGGATGCTGACGATCCCTATGATTGTGGGTCAGATTCAGTCCAAGGACTGCTTTGTCACGATCGATCTAAGGGACGTACTTCCACGTCTCTATCATTCCAGAACACCGGAAGTTCCTGCAGTTCGCTGTCGAGGGCAAAGCTTACCAATATCGGGTGCTTCCCTTCAGCCTAGCACTCTCCCCTCGCACCTTCACGGAATGTATGGACTCTGCCCTGGCTCTTCTCAGACTCCAGGGGATCCGCATCCTCAATTTTTTGGACGACTGGTTGATTTTATCCCAGTCTCGTCTCACGTGGTACGGAATCGAGATGTCGTACTTACGCACTTGAGGTGCTTGAGGTTGAGGCTCAACACGAGCATGAGCACGCTCACTCCAACACAAAGGATTAACGTTCCTAGGAGTAGTGTGGGACTCAGTCACGTTGCGGGCACAGCTGTCTCCCGCACGCGTCGAGTCAATCCTGACTATGGTACTCAGGGTGCAGCTAGGCCGACATCTCACTGCACTTCAGTTTCAGAGACTGTTAGGCCTCATGGCTGCAGCATCCACCGTGATTCCGCTTGGATTGCTGGACGAGGCAGCTGCAGTGGTGGCTCAGGGACGCCGGATTTTCCCCGAGGGGCAATCCTTTTTGCCTGATCAAGGTTACGTGCAGGTGCATGCGTGCCTTAGACAGGTGGAGAAAACGGGTGTTCCTGACCCAGGACCCAGTGCTGGGAATCGTGTATCACCGTCGCACACTTTCGATGGATGCCTCCAGCACCGGATGGGGCGCGGTTTTGGAAGGCCGCACAGCCTGAGGTCTGTGGTTGACACCGCATCTATGGCACATAAATTGCCTGGAGATGCGAGCATTCTTGTTGGCCTTACGGCCTTATGTGGTCTCCTACATAAATCGACAAGGCGGCCTGAGGTCTCTGTGCAGACTGGTGCGCCGGATCCTTTTGTGGTCCCAGGGGAAGTTGCTCTCTCTTAGAGCACTTTTCAAAGCTGGGTACCTCAGTGTGGGAGCAGACACCCTGTCGAGGCAGGGGCTGCGGCCCGGGGAATGGAGACTGTACCCCGAGACAGTGCAGAGGATATAGAGGAGATTCGGCAGAGCACAAGTGGACCTGTTCGCGTCCCCAGACAACGCTCACTGCCCCCTCTGGTTCTCCCTTGTTTATCCAGCGCACCTGGGGCTGGATGCCATGGCACAGCTGTGGCCGAGGCTACGGCTGTACACTTTTCCCCCGATTGCTCTGCTCCCGGGGGTTCTAGAGAAGATTCGCCAAACAGGGGCCCAGCTGCCGCTCGTGGCCCCATTCTGGCCCGCCAGAATCTGGTTCTCGGGCCTGGTAGCCTTCCTGGACGGCCCCCCGTGGGAGATTCGCATCAGGAGGGACCTGCTGTCGCAAGGCCAAGGCAAAATATTCCATCCCCAGCCGGGGAAATTGAAGCTGTGGGTCTGGCCCTTGAAGGGGACAACCTCCGAGCTGCAGTTCTCTCAACGAGGTAGTTGAGACTATCTTACACTCTAGAGCCCCCTCCACGAGTAAACTGTATGCGGGCAAGTGGAACATTTTCACTACCTGGTGCCTGGAGCGCCATCTTGACCCAGTTCACTGGCCGATGGCTTCAGTGCTAGAGTTCCTCCAAAGCTGGTCTTCGGACTCTCCCCCGCTACACTTAAGGTGATGGCTGCTCGCTTGGGAAGCACCGCTTTGTTATCAGTTTTCTTCGTGGCACCTTCAGGATGAGGCCTCCAGTTCGAGTCAGAGTCCCTCCGTGGGATCTGACAGTGGTGCTGGATGGATTGACCACAGCACCGTTCGAGCCACTGGTAGATGCATCAGACAGGTGTCTGGCCTTAAAGATGGCATTTCTGCTGGCCATGACTTGGAGGAGATCTGCAGTTCCTGTCGGTGGCTCCTGCTAACCTGTAGATCGTTCTATGTGCAGCTAGAGCCATCTTGCATCCCAGGCCGGGTTATGTACCTAAAGTACCCACTGAGGTGGCCCGGACGGTAGTCCTGCAGGCGTTCCATCCTCCTTCAGAGTCGGCGGAACAGGGAGGTAGGCTGCAACTGCTTTGTCCGGTCAGAGCCCTGGAGTTTTATGTCCGAAGGACATCCCAGTGGCGCAATTGGGACCAATTGCTGGTATGCTTCGGGCCCCCTTATAAGGGCTGCCCGGCTATCAAACACACTAATAGCAGGCTATCGTTTCAGCATACAAGGTGCAAAGCCATATTGATAACATTTGAAATGTGCTTTTTAAGCCAACCAAGTGTGACGGTGAATAATTGTTCAGAGGTAAGGTTTGCCTTCACCTCTGTCGATAAGAGCTCACTCCACACGGAGTATGGCATCCTCCAGAGCTTGGTGGTCGGGAACCCCCCTCTCCGAAATATGCGATGCTGCGGGATGGTCCTCACCTCTCACCTTTGTGAGATTTTACAGCCTAGACCGCTTAAATAATCCGGGATCTGTGGCTCTCTTGTTCTGAAGTGTGCCCTGCTGGCTTCACACTCTGACAAGCATCTCTTCAGCATGGCAGAGTTGGTACTGCGTTCCCCATAGCGTTCTCTTGAAAGGGAACGTACCAGGTTACGTATGTAACCATGGTTCCCTGATAGGAAACGAGACGCTGCATCTTGTTGCCATACTTCCGGCATGCTTCAGTTGATCGGAAGGCTGACGACAACAGTGAAGCCGGCTCCCTTTATACCTCCGGTTCCGCCGGTGTGCGTCACGTGTTGACGTTAAACCCAATCAAGATTGGTCTAAGTTGATACAGAGATTCAGAGGCATTCACGCTGAAAGCCTTCCCCATAGCGTCAGGTGACGCAGCGTCTCGTTCCGTATCAGGCAGCTATGGTTGCATACGTAACCTGGTACGTTTTGGTCTTTGAAAAATACTGGATGAAATTGGATTGTTACTCTCAGGAGAAATAAGGAAAATGTTTCTCTTTTGTTTCAATAATAAGCGGCGTCCATGAATACCTCCTTGTGTAATGAACTCTAGCTGCGTTTTTGACTTTTTAATTGATGGCCCCAGCCTAGCTCTTCTGTTCTTATTCTGTTTATTATGTTCCCTTCTAAATGTAATGTTATAAAATTAAAAGCTTTAAAAAAGAATGTAATCTTTCTGTGAACGGAAATAACATTTTTGCAGTAAAGTTGTAGATTAATATAATATATTGATCCTAGTATACATTTTACATTGCACATAGTCAGATGTAGCAAAACAGATAAACTGAAATACTTTGAAATTAAAATAATGATTAATAATAAAAGCTGCAAGCAGTGTTGAATGGGCCCTCGCACCTGACCAGATGTCGGGGCGCGATGCAGCCTTGGCATCGCTGCCGGAGGTCCCATGACACGGCTCTGTATTTCCACGTGTTCTGGACATGGCATGAAGGCGTTAGATGTCACTTCCTGTGTCCACTATGTGGTGTTAGAGAACGCCCACTAATTATACGTCATGTTTCAGTATATGAAGTGTACACCACATCCTGAAATTTTCATATAAATCAAATGATGATTGTCACACAAGGCTTACTTCCTGTTGCCAGTAGGTGGTGCAATGACTATAGCTCCCGATTAGCATGTAGATGTCCTCAGGCCGGGACTCTTGTCAAACATGTGAAATTTGGGGCAGTTACAATGTACACTCAAGTTAAAACAGAATCCTGTTTAATGGTGAATAACGCGTCGCCATGGCAACAGTGTTTGTTGATAAACTCACAATCTTTACTATTGAGAATCATCAGGCTTTTCAAATTTGAGGTGAATTTGATTAATCTGCTAGGAGTGGTATGTTCGGGTAAAGGGACAGTAACATCTGTCAAATGTGTTGAGATCTTTGTACCTCTGCTTTGCTCTAACTGGGAGTTCACAAGTAATCATCTAAAATCCTGATGTGAATCAGATAACACATGTTAAAATTGTAAGCTGCACTATTACCTAGAAATGAATATAACCAACATTAATCATAAGAAATTATATTAACAATGTTTGAATAACAAGATGAATGTGTTGCTAGAGCTGAGATGACCAAAAAACTAAAGCACTGTGTGAAATAAAGTAGCGCTGATATGACCTGGAGAATGCTGTGAGATAGAATGTCGGAATGACCATGATGGGTTCTCCGGATGCCCACATAAGGGGACAGGCAGAGCAAATGACTGTCAACAACTATGCTCAAGTTACTGTGTGAAATGTGTATCCTGTGTGATGTCAAAAGTGTGTGTAACATGAATGTGTCTTATAGATATAAAATAGGGAGACAGAGAGAGAAACAGGGTTATTTCCTTGTGCCTTTCTATCAGAACACATTAGAAGAAAGAGATTGTGAGCAGTAACATCTACAAAAGGAACTTCTAGGACTTTGTCACTGTCAGAAGAATTGAGAAGCAAAAGGATTAACCATTTACCCAAGTGACAGAGAATCATAAATTCGGATTGACATTCCTTTTCTCACACTGTGAATCACGGACAAGAGACAAGAACATTTTGGGGGCTTTGGACGGAGCTGTGGAATGTTCTTTGGAGACTTGGTCTGACAACAGGAAGAGTGGGATCGCTCTGGCCGGACAGACTCTGCTCTCTCCATCTTCCAGAAACAGATTAATATTGAAAATAAGACTCAGCTTTATATTTACTGTATGCTTTATTTGAAGATTGAAATTTGAATTGAGCTGTTTTACTACTGCCCTTGCTAAAGCTTTTTGCAATAAATAACGGAACTATAGTTAAAGTATAAATTGTGGACCTTTGATTTATGAGTTCACTAATACCTTAAAAGGTTCTTACAGGTGACTCTAGCCAATGAAATTAAAAGTCCCATGGGGCTCACATCCGAGCCACTATAACCCATTCTAGCACCATAACACGAGCCCAGATAATTAGAGGAGAGCTGCCATTAATGAGCCCAGCTGGTATGAATAACTGATGCAAACAGGCTATTCCATCGGTTGCTTTATCAGAGGAAGAAGAGTAGACGCTCGGACGTAGGCAGTTAAAAGCTAGGCGTTGCTCCTCGCCACCAGCTTGAACAGTCCTTAGTCAATACTTTAGGGTAATACTCTGAGAGTCTGAGGCTCAGACCCTTTAAACAGAGAGCTGGTCCAGTAAGTCCCATAAGGGGGTTTACAATACATCTGATACATCCTTTTGCCAGTAGGTGGCGCAGTGACTATAGCTTCCAATTAGCATGTGGAGTTCCTCAGGCTGGGAATATCATCAAATATGTGAAGTTTGGTACAGATATGAGCATGTACACTAACAATTTCCTGTTTCGTGGTGAATCATCAATTTTCAACGACACACCACGGACACTCTCATTAGCAAAAAACTCACAGATATCACAACCTTTCATCTCCAATGCCTTTAGATTGCACAGTGAAAATTTGGAGTCGATCTGATTAATTCTCTGGGAGGAAAGTTAAAGTATGGACCATGAAATTGGTGAAAAATGGCCTAAAATACACTTGATTTAAAAATGGCTGACTTCCTGCTGAGTTTAGTGCAGGGGTCCATGAGGCTTTTTTGTGTGTCTAGGTATGATACATGTCCCACAAACATTCTGTGCATGTAGGTGACACGTGGCGCAGGGGCAAATTTTCTGTAACTTTGCAGGTGGTACTATAGAGCCGTTTTGCCACACCCATGCGCAACACCCATCAAACATCAAATCTTTCGCCACGTCTGAAATTCGTGAAAAGTTCCGAGCACCTTTAGGCCGTCAAAAATGCAATTCATTTGGAAGAAAAAAGAAAGAAAGAAGAATTCCTTGCATGGCAGCGGCCGCTGCTCAGGTCCTAATAGTAATTTGTTAAAGGCCCTGAAAACCTATTTTTTTGTTTACAATTTGCCAAACCAGCCTACAATCTTTAATCGTCTATCTAAAATATTTCATTTTTTCACTCTAAATTCACTCTGTTCATTCTGATGTTGCTGCTCTGTACCTTTGTAATCTGCGTACGTTTGGGTGTGCGTCTTTGCAAGCATTATCCACCTCTTTGACCTCACTCCAAAACCAACGATTTCTTCTTCACACTTTCCCAAATCCCCTGAGGTTTGTCTAATTATTTCTTCGGCTTTAGTGAAGGAAGGCTATCTGTGCAGACATTCACATGAAGCTGAAAGAAGTGTAGGAAAAAAAAAACACATCTGGACAAGCAGAATAGGATCAAGCTCACCGACTGTTTTCTCTCTTCAGCTTGATCCCTGCTATTTCCCAGCACTGAGCGTTCTTTCCGGCCTTATCTTCTCAGCTGCTTGCACCTCGCCGGCGAATTCTCAAATCCCTGCCATATCTAGAGGCAAGGCAGCCAGCGCTAACATGCTAACGCTGCACACCATTCAACAATGGTTTCCTAGCAACCTCCTCTGCTACCGTCTGAATAAAAAAGTGTTTCTGTGGCTGTCCATGAGTGTGTGGCTGGGCTCAAATGTGTGCAGTGTGTGCATGTAATTATCCGTGTGCATGCACTATGAGATAAAGAAGGATAATTGAGTAGCGTGTTGTTAAAGAGTACAGCACTGATTTAGCATTGCACTCCTATAACATTGTCAAACTCTCAATGGACAGTTTAAAAAAAATTTTAAATCAATGCACCAGAAGCAGAGACATCACCTTTTTACACATTCCTCCTTCTTCTCAAAACCTGGCACCAACATTAACCACAATGAAACTCACCAGTCAACAGTTTGGTTAGGAATTGTGGTGTGTTATGCTAGTAGCAGCTAATGTAGCCTAAAGAAGAGATGAAGAGCAGGGCTACAGAACTCTGATCACCTCACTTCTTTCTATTTCCATTTCCATTCATTTTTCATTTTCAAACTTGTAGTCTTCACCCCCAACCAACACGGACTCAAGTGGACTCAAGGCGACAATAGCATTTAACCTGCATGAAAACGCTTCAAACACATTGGAAGCAGTTTAGAGCTGAAACAATTAATCAATTACAGAAACATTATTTGCAGTTACTTTGATAATCGATTAATCATTTCAGTTGTTTGTCAAGCAATAATGCCAAGAAAATGCCAAACATTCTCTGGTCCCTGATTCTCACGTGTGGATTTGCTGCTTTTCATTGTCATATATAATTGGAAACAAAATATCTTTGGGTTTTGGACTTTTGGTCAAAGGCAAGACATCTGAAGACATTACCTAGGGGTCTGGTTGTAATGGGCATTTTTTGACAATTTTTTGACACTTCATAGAATAATAATGAACCGATTCATTAAAAAATTTATCGGCAGACTCACTGTTCTCTGCATCCAGTTTGAACATCGCATTTTCAATTTTATTTATTTACAGTATATAGCACCAATTCATAACAAAAGTTATCTCATTGCTCGTCTCCTGCAGAGGTCTAGAACGTAGTCTTTATAATTTTATTTACCCAATAAATCCCACCATGAGCGAGCCCTTAGCAACAGTGGCGAGAAAAATCTTCCTTTAAGAGGCAGAAAACCTGGGCAGAACCAGACTTAGAGGTGGGCAACCATCCGCCACTGCCGCGTTGGGTTGAGGGAGGGAATTCTAAAATAATATTAATGTAGTATAATATTAATTAACAATGGTAGTAGTAATATTAATCAAATAATAATAATAAGAATGACAGTGATAGGAATAATAGTTATAATAATAATTATATGAATAATATTGATAATAATAGTAAAAAGACTAATAATAATAATTATAGCAATTAATTATTATTAATAAGAAGAATAGTATTTGGCAAGCATGCTGGCTATAAAGAGTTGATGATGAAACTTTGTGGGAGGGGGATTTTTAAATCACACACAAGGACAAACTAGCACAAAGGCTGAATACCCATAGCCACCTCTCTTACTATACACAGTTTAAAGGCTTATCAGATAACAAAACACTGTGTAGTGTTCTAATACTATTAGACAGGACTTTACAACTCTGGAAAGTTATTTTATCAACATGCATGATATTAATAGCAGAATTATTCTGTTCATTTACAAAGTCTACCAGGAATGAGCATTTACATTTATTTGACTGCCAGCACAGTGTGTTACAAGATGAAGTTGCAAAGTTGCAATGCGCAGCAAATATTAAAGTTCACATTTTGGCAGGGGGGGCAACTACAACAACGAAAAACTTTTTCAGCATCCACATGGGCATAAGAGTATTGTTTTAAGAAAGACTTTTAAAATATGTGAACCCATCCTTTAAAGACAGTGAAATTAAAAATATTTTCCAAGTTCTAATCCTGTGTCCCTGTATTAAATGTCCATTTATCTTTTATTACATGCTAAATAAGAGTTACAAATCCAATCAAAATGCCTTGCTTTTTCACAGGTGTGCATCTGGGTCCTTGCCAAGTCATCCCCTCTCTCTTCAGCTGTTCTTATCAAATAAAGGCAAAAAGCCCGCACAAAAATGCCATTTCAGAAAAAATGTAAAAATACTCAACAATGACTCATCTTGAACTCAGGGACGGTTACATTTATGCAATTAAATGGGATTTGGGGTATAAACTCATCATATAAAACCACACTTGACTGTTAACTATCAGGTTTATTAACAAGTAGGTTTTCATATACAAGGAATTTGTCTCGGTATATTGGTGTTGCTTAACAATAAACATAGTAAGTAGAAAATATAAAGAAAGATAAAGCAAGCACTGTAAAACATGAAAAAATATTAAAAAGAATATGTACAACATGATGTTATTTAAATGAAAGAGCTGTACAGATTTGTGCAGATATGCAAAGGTTCACAGTAGGAAGTATAAGAATAACTGCAATGTGCAAGATAGTAATCCAAAAGATGCGTTCATGTAACACATTAAGTCAGGTGTACACACTTTACATTAATATAACGTGTAGTGGGGTGGTGGATATATAAGATGGTTTTCTTATGTCCGCTCCAACTCAGACATAAGAAAACCATCTGTACCTCCTGCCACCCTCTGGTGTGGTCATACAACCTGGAGCTAAACACACTCAAAACTGTGGAGATGACAGTGGACTTCAGAAGCAGCCCCCCAACACTGCCCTCCATCACCATACTCAACAGCACTGTCTCTGCTGTGGAAGCCTTCAGGTTTCTGGGATCCACAATCTCCCAGGATACAACCTGTTTCAACTTCTCTGCTCTGATAGGCGCTACAGAACACTGTATCTCAAAACAACCAGACACAAGAACAGTTTCTTTCCACAAGCCATCACTCTGATGAACAAGTTAACATCAGTCATACAGTGTTAGAAACAATCTGACACTATATACATTTTATATTTATAGTTGACATACACAGTTTTATTTTTAGCATGTACATATCATTGTCAAATATAAACCTAAGCTGTTGTATATATAGCCACCTTAAATTAAGTAAATAAGCAAAAGAAACATCCAGTTACACTAGCAGTGAAAAAGTTGTAAAGCTGCCGTCATTGTGTGTTCTCCTCTGTTCCCTCCATCACAGTTAAGGAGTGCTGTGTGTCAGCATGGCATATGTTCAGGTGTAGGGCTGAGCTAATTGCTGGTAATTAACACAGTGTTAATAGGCACATAAGGAGCAGCTTTGAGTAGGATTCACTTAGATGATGCGTGAAGCTAAGCTGCAGCAGCTACTATTCATCAAATCACTGCAAAGTCACTGCAGGCTGTTGGCTCCTTTACAAAATACTTGCTAAAGTACTTTTTTTCATCCTTTGACTTTTTGGTGCACTTGCGAGGGAGGGTTGTTTCTGCTTTGTGTAACAGGGAATTAGGCGCTTTAGTGTGAGCGATGGATGTGGAATTGTAATCCTGGTGTCTGGCTTGTCGGGGAGCCAGAGTGCAAGATTTACGACACCTGAGGGTCTAAATGGTTGGCCTTTGAGATAACTGGATGTGTGTGAGAGTGAATTTACAGTCCTGGGAAGCCCATAGATTTCATGTCTGGACTCTAAACTCTGACCCGGGTGACCCGCTGTGTTGTGAGGAACACAGGTGAGTCTCAGTCACACACAGATGATATACTACACATGTGCAAAACAGTGTGGATCAAACATGGAGCTATAAGCTTGTTTCATTTAAAATGAGGGAGTAAAATATTCAAATCAACCCTGGAAATGCAAACAGTATTTTACTGGTACAAAGAGACCATAATATATCAGCAGGGGTTTGCAAATGTTGCTCATTAATGTTGGTCACTCTTTTGTTACCATTAACGGCTGCTGAAATTTCAAGCTTTCTAAAGAGGCACAGCCCGCCTTGCTACGTTTGATGGGATAGCCACATATATCCAAGCTGGCTCTGTGTGTTTGCTGGGAATTCTCTGCATACCTAGGCCACTTGGCTATGTTGTTTACTCAAAATGTCATTAGCTGTGTCTTAAATCCATACAACGTACTAATTTTAGCAGGTTTCTGTCGTGTATACTATATTCACACTAAAAAAATATGGAATTCAACATAGAAGAGGCTGGAAAATTACTGACTCTTGAGAGCCATTGATGAGACCAGCATCATTAAACACAAGCATTTGTTTACAAATAAATAAAGCAAAAAAACACAATATGAAGACTAACTAAATACACTAAACTACAAAGGATGTGTATGTGTGTGTATGTAGCCTATGTGTCTGCGTGCGTGCCCAAGTTAGCTACTTGGACGTAAAATAGATCAAACAATAAGATAAGCTAATTTAAAATGGTGGCGAGGCCAAACAAGCTAGCGTGTGGTGAAGCTAAGATTACATTAGCACAAGTGTTGTGAACCTAAGCAGTAGCTGCATGGCTAGACAAAGGGAACTGTAAAGATGGCAGTAAGGCCATGTGCGTCACAATGTGTGCGGCCTCTGCTGAAGGCCAAACTAGAGGTGTGTGTTTGTGTGTGCTAGCAGATAATGGTGATTTGTAAGCTAGTGCCCAGTTGAAAGGAGTTAAAGTGTGTTCACACAGCACGCGAATCGCTTCATTCGCGCGAGTGTTTTACATGGTAAGTCAATACAAAGATGCGAATAGACATTTTGCGGCGTAAATGGCGCGGCACGAATTGAGCGATTCGCGTGAGTTGAAAAATCTGAACTTTGGCGGATATTCGCGCCGCGTTAACTAATCAGGAGGTTGCTTGAGTAGTGACGTGATTAGGAGCGAGGCAGAAATCCAAACAACAATGGAGGCTAAAATAATAGTTGCAGACCCCAGCACAGTAGGTGGCGGCGTGCACCTGAACAAGTTAGTTAGACCCGCAATAAAAACCAGAGAGAGAGAAAGAGAGAACATAAAAAATTATGTCTGTGTGTGGATACTTGGAGCTGTACGATACGTCCTCGTATCATTATAGAAACAGAAAACCTTTGGACGAAAGTGACTGAGGAGGTCGGACAATCTGGTAATTTGAAAAAAACGTTCTTTAATCAATGAGACCGACTCACCACTAGTCCCTCCCATAACGCGAATTCGCGTCTGGTGTGTAGAAATGTACACGCGAATGAAGCGAGTAAACTCAAAATGTACCAGCGTCCAACTTAACGCGAATAGCCCGATTTATTCGCATCATTTGCGTGCTGTGTGAACACACCTTTAGTCAGCATGCAAGGACCCTGTGTGTAGCATAATAGCGTAATATCAATTTAGCAATGGCTACAAGATTATTCTAACAGATTGCAAAGCATCACAATGAGAAATCTTAAGGAAATCACATGAGTAATGTCACATATGCAAGGTTACAAAAAGGTTCTGTACTCAACTATGCTAAGTACCCTGTTAAGCTAACTTGCTATGCCCAGTGGTTATTACTAGTCCGGAAGGAGAGGGGTTGCTTTGGGACGTTGCTGCTCCGCTGATCGGCATCTGTCCATCCGGGCCAGGCAGGGGAAGAATTGTGGTTCTGCTGTGGAATGCTCTGTGCAGTGTTAGTGTAAAGACGGGGAAGATGTTTATTGGTCGTGTGCCGTGGAATTAGCTTGGTGCTAACTTGCACAGTTTGCTTCTTAAAATTTAGCTGGCAAACTTCACGCTAAACTTGTTGCAATAATCTTATGCAGGATCTCGCGTCACCGCTATCAGTGTGAGAGTTCAGTTCTGAAGGACGGCAGGCTTCTTTGTTGCGACCTTCCACTGGCTGGCATGAGGCCAGGAGGAAGCAAGGGACGGTGTCGTGCGACTGTCCGCCAGGACGAGTGCTGAAAGAAGAGAGACAGCTTGCCAGTCCTCTCAGGAGGGAGAGCAGAGGTAAGAGAGAGACCAGAGGTGCTGACCTGCTTTATGGACTTGGTGACTTCCGGGGTCACATGTCAAACAGACATCAATGGTGTGTTCACTGACTCAGGATTGTGGGACAAAAAGGGGAATGCCGTCCTTAAATCAAAGTTCAATTAAAATTATTCACATGAATGAACTCATCTGCTGATCCCAACATACATATATATATATATATATATATATATACACCACAGTTAAAAGTTTTTTTTTACGGTAGTTTTTCCTTATTTGAATCGAGGGTCTGAGGACAGAGGGTGTCTTATGTTGTACAGATTGTAAAGCCCTTGAAGCAAATTGTGATTTGTAATATTGGGCTATATAAATAAAATTGAATGGAAATTATTCTCTCACAATGCAATACTAAAGGGAATAGTGGAGCTTATTTCAGGTAGAAGAAATTTAATCTGTTGATGATGGTGAAACAATTCCAATTCCTTGTTGTGACATTGATATTCTAAAGTCAGTTTGATAAATATTGCATAATTGACCCTTCTTAAGTCCCACCCCTTTTCACTTGGTGCTCCAATAGCAGTTTGGTACCCGGCGGAACTTCTAGGCTAGGCTTGTCTATGATGAAAAGAAACACATTTTTAAGATGACTTTGACTGAGTCTTGTCATCCTGTCTCATCTGTCTGTGTGGCTTCTACCTTTTTTCGTTGAGACCAGAATGAGTCTCAGTCCACATCATTTTGCCATGTTCATAAAAGTTAACATCGTGAATATATCCTTCCATCGCATACTGTAGTCCTTGCTGTTGGCATCTTGAAGCTATATTACATGACGCCCAGAAAATAATACACACTGCGACACAAGTGTCACCATGTTTCTGTTTGTCAAGCTTGTCCAACCTAGCAACAGTAAGTGAGGGAGGACTTGGGAAAGGTCGCCTGTTCCCTGTTCGTGCAAAACAGCAAATAATTGTAACCCACAAGGTATGTACACGTCTTGACCTCTAGGTTCGTAGGAGCTGAGATTGTACCAATAATCACTGGACACAAGAAATTGTAGTTGAATGTGAACTTTAGGTTGAGCAATATGAGAGAGTGCACATAACATTAACATTTACAACCTATGGGCCCAGATAACAAAACAAACAAAAAAAGAAATTGTCCCTTCATAAGTATTCTTTCCAGAAAGCGTTGCTCTGCAACTTCAATTAATGTTCAAGTCAGTAAGTCAGGGGAATAGTCAAAAGTCAAGGAATGTATCCAATCGCGTTGGTGTCGGTCAGTGGACTGACAAAATCCTACCGCAGGATTTGTTGTATGGTTGGTAGAAGCTCCGTTCATCTGGGAGGCTCGCCATCAATGGATCATCTCAGCATCAACCTCGTGGACACTAAGGTTGGAAGCATCACTCTTCTATGAGCTCGAAAGACCTGACCTGTATTTGCAAAACAGGTTTCATAGTCCAAATTCTTTTAGGCAATTGCAAAGAACCTATTAGAATCATTAAAAGGTTCATGTAATAGTGTTGTACAACATAAATTTATCATTCCAAAAAAAAATTGACTAAGCATAGTTAACAGTTAACTGCAGTAACTTTCAAAATAAATATCTCGTTTTGTTAAAATACACCATTTTAACCCATAATTATTACAATGAAATATAACAATATGGTCACATTTTACCAATAAATTCACTTATTTATGAAAAAAAAACACATTAACTTGTATAGTATAATGCATAAACCATATTTTCCTATATTCTGTATCGTTTCACTTTGTAACCCCTTTTTACGTAGGATTTTAGATTGCAAATGAAATAAATTTTCACAACTTTGCCAGTTTTTCTCATTTTAAATGACTTAAAATGACAATTGTACCTTCAATGCACCCAAAGTCACATTTAGCAAGCGTGACTAGTTCTTACAGTGTAATATTACACTTATTCTTGTGACAGAGTATCATCATGAATTTTCAACTCAACATTTAAATAAAGGCATTTTAGTAACCTACATTCTTCCAAAATGAACTTAAAATATACAAAACAAAATGATTAGCTAACATGACCCCAAGGACATCTTAACGTATACAGTCAATGAGAACATGTGAGCGCTAGCTTACCAAGGATTTTCGCAGTTGTGATTCAGGAAGATAAAGTGCTCCTTCAACGGTTCTCCCACTTCTAAACAGGAGTTTTTATCATATTAGACCATTTACTTCAACATTTATTGTTTCAAGACATTATAATTTGCTTGTCATACCTTTATCTCAGTTTTTTGACAACACCTGCGAGTAGAAGCAACATCAATGAACAAAGTAAAGCTATCTGCGTTTTGCATACTACTTCCTGTTATCCACCATAATAAACTTCCGGTTTTCAAAATAAAACCTCTAGTATATAAATACAAATTAACAAATATTTCAAAATATAACAAATAATATGTAACCCCTTTACCAGGCAGGTTACATAATGTTCATTTTTTTTGTATACTTATTACAAAAAAAACCCTATAAAAATGTGTACAAAGTATATATTGTAGGCTATGCAATTAGAGTGTTGGAATTGGGACACAGCAGATTTCTCAAAGTTACCATTTCCGATGATGGCTGAACCCTTCCAGGCCCCTGAAAGTAATCACTGGCTCAATGAAATTGCTGGTGTTGGGATTTACAATGGTTAAAGAGGCACCAAACTGTAGGTGCAATCAATTAGATTTGACTATCAAGATTATCAAAGATAATCATAAATAATAACTTTAATAAAGTCCTCGGGGCACCACTCTTCCTGATGAAGAGAACTTATTCACAGAGAAATGATTCCCAATTGATTGAGTCTCAAAATCTAGTATTATTGGACGGCTGTTGCTCGGTGGAAAAGCGGGTCGTCCACCAATCGGAAGGTCAGCGGTTCGATCCCGGCTTCCCCCAGCCATGTGTCGAAGTACCCTTGAGCAAGTAACTGAACCCTGTGTTACTCCAGAAGCTGCGCCTTCGGTGTGTGTGAATGATTGGCTTAATTTGTACTAATGTGATATGTGAAATCACTTGGAGTGGTCAGAAAGACTAGAAAGGTGCTATACAAGTACAGTCCATTTACCATTTATTATCAATTTGGAAGTCTGGGAACCTGGGTGCTGGTGGTGCAGTGGATCTCAGGCAGATGGCCTGAGGGTTGGACAGGTGCCGGGCCAAAGACCTCAGGCCTGGGCAGACCTGAAGCCTAGGCAGATAAGGAGAAGAGAAAGTCTGAGGGGTGACCAGGAGGCAGGGCTGAGCAGGTTCCGGGGATGACCAGACATGTGGAGCAAATCAGAAGGTCGATGTTGAAGGTGAAACCCCTCTGGAGGTCGAACTTGATGCCACCGGCGACGACAGAAGACCTCAGGAGGCCGGTGGCGGAACCCCTCTGGAAGCAGGAAACGTGGCTGGAGATCAGGATCAAGGTCCAACCCCGGGAGATCTGAGACAGAAACTGGCGATAGGAAAGCAAGGCTGGAGGCTGGGAATGGAGTACAGAACTGAGAGCTGGTAGAGCCAGGGAAACAGGAGACTGCAGCTGCTCTGCAGGAACTGGATACTGCTGAGGCTACAGAGGCTTGGGATATAGTAGCAGCTCAGGAACTAATGACCTCTGCAGCTCAGGGACAGCGGATTGCAGCAGCGGGAGCATGAGATGGGTGCAGCACAGAAGGTTCAGAAGGCTGCTGGAGCATAGTGATTCCAGTTAGCTGCTGCAGCACAGAGTTCAGGAGGCTGCTCTGATCCAGCAGCGGCAGAAGAGGACAGCTGTGATCCAGCAGCGGCAGAAGTGGGCTGCAGATGTCTCTTGTTTGTGCTGAGCTATAGCACACTTCTGCCGCTGTTCCAAAGACTGTTGCAGCCCAATAGGGACTTCAGGAGGCTGTCACGTCCCCACCAGAGCAGGTTCTGATTACTTCAGCAGCCCACAGAGTTCAAGAGGTTGTGGCCCAAGATTTCTGCGGAGACCCAGTTGGCACAGGAGATGTCTACAGTGACCCAGTAGGGATGCTGACAGCCAGACTGCCAACTGGACAACAGGAATATGTGTTGGCCAGTCCACTGATGGAGATCCAGGAGCAGGAGTCAGCCAGACTGCAGACTGGGGACCAGACAGGACTGGAGGCCTCTCTGTGGCACTGGATAGTTAAGGCTCTGTGATTCTGGGCAGCTGAGTCTCTGGAGTGCTGTGCAGCGGAGAGGAGCAGCAGCTAGCCAGCGGACAGGACAAACAGCTAGCCAGCGGACAGGACGAGCAGCTGGGGAGCAGAAATGCCTGATGCAGTTGGGACTGGATCAGACAGGGAGTTGAGCTGGAGGCTAGTAGGCTGGGGGCTAGTATGTGGGAGACTAGCAGGCAGTAGCAAAAGCAAATTAACTTTATATACGCCAGGCAGGGAAGAGTGCTGGTTCTATTGTGGAAGCATCTTTTGCTGAATAGTGTCTGTTTTGTGCAGATGAAGAAGCCAGTTGCACGTCTGTTGTCCTCCTACAGTGAGCTTGGCACTAACTTACTTAGTTGCTTCTTGAAGTTTAGCTGGCAGATATCGTGTAACAGCCGTTGGTTCAACTTTGTTGCAGGAGTCTTACAGGCGACCTCGCATCGCTGCTGTAAGATCATAGTTTAGGTTCTGAAGAAAGGAAGGCTTGCTTCTTTATTGCAGCCTTAACCCCCTTTGTCTTTTCTCTGGTAGGTCTGCAGACCTCTGAGGTCCAAGCATTGAGCGAAGAAAGACAGAAAGCTGTGGTCGTTGGCTCCTTTTGTTAATCTAGTGCCTTCTGTGTTCAGTGGCTCTCTGGATGCTGGAATGCTGAGTTCAAATATTTTAACAAAATTTCAGTAAAAATCACACAAATTAATGAGTTCATCTGTGGAGTCCGAACACTGGGAATGATCATGCTACCAGGCTCCTTGAACTACCCATCAGATCTGTGTATTTGCTAGGCATGTAATTACTTCAAAGCCCCTTGAAATATGTGCTGGGATTGTCTGAGAGTGTTCATCCTCACAACTTACCACTGTCTCTGCACTTGGTTTAGTTCTATAAAAAAGTGAATGTCTTTGCGGGGAGAATGGAAAGAGGAACAATGGACTAAAAAAATGTACAGCTGTAGCTGAGAAGTTATTTTGCCATATATGCTAGCAAGCTATATAGTTGTCAATGCAATACCTGCCAAGGACTGCTAAACTGTAAACATAAAAATCAAAGGGAGTCAATATTACTGGCAAAAACCTATACAAAATGTACATATTCAACAGCGACACCCCAAGTATCTCTTTTTGGTATTGTTGTAAAAGATCAATACTTGACTCAACAACAACACCCTGTCCTCTGCCACCCTCCTAGCTAGATGTGCAGTTTCAACTCAGATGGATCTTGCCCCCACCCACAGACTTTCAGTGGCTTGGGGACATAATGACTTGCCAAAAACTTAAATTCAATATTTAGTCAGTGGGTCTGACAAAGTCTCGGAATGTTTGCCCTTCCAACACAAGTCCTGTAAGACTCTAAGAGTCCAAGAGTGATATCGCCAACATTTTGCCAATATGAGAGAAAAGAAGTAAAGCTGCTATTATTTTACTAAAATACCAGAATATATCAAACACTGGAGACTCATTAAACAGTGTTGTCAAACTGAGAGACTGTTTTCATCTAGATATGTAAAAGTTGAATGTCTTTAAAAAAATAATAGAAATAATTAACCAAGTTAAACCCTTCTCCTCATTTTTCAAAATGTGTTTGCTGTCAATCTCGTCAGCAATCATTTTAGCAGCAGTGGTGGTAATAGATCTAGCAGTGACAGCAATCTAGCAGTTTTATAGCTTTTCAATCCTGACAGAGGAGTGAGTAGTCTGAATTTAATTTGTTTGAAATCCAGTGTTCAAGATTAATTCATTTATTATTGACAACAAGTGAATAATTTCAACCCTGCTTAAGTGGGTTCTGTGTAAAGCCCATTAAGACATTATACTGTATGTAGGCTAAAGGCTTTGAGATATGTAGTCTTTGGGCGGCTGTGGCTTAGAGGTCGAGCGGGTCGTTTACTAATTGGAAGATCGGCAGTTCAATCCTGGCTTCTTTCAGCCCACATGTCGAAGTGTCCTTGGTCATGACTCTGAACCCCAAATTGCTCCCAAAGGCTGTGCCATTGGTGTACATGTGTGAATGAGTTAGTTTCTTTGTGAATGACAAAGCGCTTTGAGTGGTCGGAAGATTAGAAGTGCGCTATACTAATACAGGCAATTTACCATTGTTGGGACCACTGGCACTTCACCATTTGAATTTATTAATTTGTGGGACTTTTACTGAACTTTTATGAGCAGACTGCATGCTCTTTTTTTTCTGTAAACAAAGGAGAGCCATTGAACTCAGTCTCGAGGTGGGAACTCCACCCATGGGCCCAGCTTTCAACTACCATTGGTCGGTCTGCCCTGTGACCCAGGATGTAACCAGGTCAACAAAAGGGGCCAGCGGCCATTGTTCTCTCTCTTTTCCTTTTGGCTTCATCTGCAGAACTGCTGCTTGGCAGCAGCTGGCTTCAGTGTGAGCTGCTTGGATCACACACAGCAGAACCAAACTCTCTCTTATAGCAGCGACACAAGGGCCTGCAGAAAATGTATGCAACAAAGCTTAGCGCCAATGGCTATTGCACAAAATCTGCTTTAAGAAACTTTAAACTTTAAGAAGCAACTAAGAAAGTTAGCGCTGAGCTAACTGCAAGGAGAACAACAGATGGAGCGACGGTTCCTTCATCTGCACAAATGGACTACATAGCAAGGACTTTTCTTCAATTGGGACCAACATTCTTCCCTGCCTAGCTCATTCAACCAAACTGCTAGATAATAGCAACTTCAAAGCAACTTTTCTTCCTTTATGGACTGGTAATGTAGCCAATTAACCCTATAACTGGGCATTGCATAGCTTCACATAGCTTAGCGGTGTACTTGGCTATGCACAGGACTGTTACATTTTTGTGCCGACACAGGGTCTTGCATGCATCTATCATTCTTGAATAACCTGGTACTGTTTTTCATACATAGTTCACACACTCCAATTTGAACTTTATCAGAGCCACACTCTTTAACAAACATAGCCTTGCTGCCATTTCTAATTTCCTTTCTATGTCTAACCATGCGCCCCTGCTCAACCCAGTTGCCATTTTGAATCCAAGCAGCCATTTTGGACAGACACACACACACACCCTTTGTTCTATAGTTTAAGTGCATTTAGAATTAGACCTCATATTATGTGTTTTTGCTTTTATTATATCTTAAAAATATTTGTGTTATAATTATGCTGGTTTATTTAAGGTTGCACAAGAGTGAATAATTTGCCATGCTCTTATGTTGACCTCCATATACTTCTACCTACTACGTATTAATGGTAAGTTTGGTTATAGTTATTAATTTAATTATTAATTGGAGTTCCAAATTGATAGTTGTTTTTTTTTAAGAAGAGTAGTGCCCCCAAGGACTTTAAGTAAAGTTATTGTTTATGATTAACTTTGATCATTCTGATCATTTTTAGCCATAACACCATTTACCATATTGCATGTCAATGGTGGCGTGTCGGGGATGAAGGTGGGTGTGGCTGCATCCCGGGATGAGCTAAGGGGGCCATTAGCAGGTAGTGAACAGTACAAGGAATGTGTCAATCGATTAAAATATTTAATCGCATGATTGTCATGAGTTAACCCGCACATTTTTATCAGTTCTAAATGTACCTTTAAATTTGTATTTTTAATACTCTAATCAACATAGGTATGGACAAATACGCATGCTTTATGCAAATGTACGTTTATTATTAGTTAAACCATCAGAGCATGAAGACTTTTACATGTATCAAAGGTCATAGATGTTTTTCAAAGAACTTGTTCATGTCTCTTAAGCCTAAGCTTAAAAATTCAGAATAAGCAGTGATTTCTCTCATTTTAATAATATAAATAAAGGCAGTTTTTACACTGGCAGTTTAGTTGAGAACGGGGCACAGTTCGCATGAAAAATTGGTCATGTAAAAGCTGTCATGTGGACCTGGGAGCACACCAGGGTACCGAACCCGAAACTACCTGGAGGAGGTGCTCTGAGTTCGGTTGCACTCGAACTGTGCTGCGATTCATGTGAACATTGTGAGAAACACGGACTCGGGAGCGCTCTTGTTCTGAAAAGTAACCTGCGCATTTGTTTTAGCCGATTGTAATGTATAATTCAATAAAACACATAAGTGGTGATGGTGTTAATGATTTACCATGGATATGGGCGAGCTTGCAGTGTATTCAAGTATCGCGCATGCAATCTCCTCAGAGTCCCTTTACAAGCATACAACAAAAAGCCCCCTTCATCTAATATGTTGACCTGCATTCTGTTTCTATCATGCCCTGTGGATGTGCACACAAATGCACCAGGGTTCAACAGAATCGAGTTGACCAGCACTGTGGGGGAAACCGAGAACTATTGCACTTGGACTGCAGCAAACGTGCTCAGTGTAAAAACGCCCTTTTCTTTTATTTCGACCTGGGGTCTAATAAAAGTTCAACAGAAAAAATGGTAGCTTATGTGGGCTATATAACGTCACTTATTTCAGAATAGTAATGTTAATGTTAGCCCTTTTCTTTCCCCATTTCTGTTTGCTGCTGCATCCTTTACGTCTGTGGCTACTCTCGCTTTCTTGGGCTAGGCCACGGATCAAACTGAAAATGCGCGCTGCGTTAATAAAATTAGTGCCGTTAAAATGAATTTGCTTTAACGCGTTATTAACAATATTGACAGCCTTAATAACAATGCAATACAGTTAAGGATAATTGCCACTAACCCTCAATAAAGAGTCAGCTGTAAAGTCTCCAGAGGACTGGCTACTGTCAGTTTCCACAACGGATCTAAGACGAATCCTGCTGAGAGTAAATACGAGTAAAACTGCTGGGCCTTATAACATCCCTGGCCGTGTACTAAAAACATGCCAAACAGCTAGTTGATGTTATTAATAACATTTTTAACATATCACTGTCACATGAGTTTGTTCCCACTTGCTTCAAGACAGCCACCATTATCCCTGTACCTAAAAACCATAACATCCCATCCAGCCTGGACCCTCAACAGTTTATTTTCAGAACCAACAGATCGACAGAGGATGCCATCTCTCCGCTCAGTCTTCACACACCTTGAGAAAAACAACACCTACATCAAAATGCTGTTTGTTCCCTCACAAACAGACCCCAGACAGTTCGGATTGACTGCCAGACCTCCTCCACTCTAGTGCTCAACACCAGAGCCCCCCCAGGGCTGTGTGCTTAGCCCCCTCCTGTTTCCGCTGAACAACCATGGCTGCAACCCCCGACATGGCTGCAACTCCGTTGTGTAGTTTGCAGATGACACCGCCAATATTGGCCTGATATCAAACAACGATGAGACTTCATATCAGAAGGAAATCAACATTTTTGCAGACTGGTTCACAGAGATCTGCCTACTGCTCAACGTCAGTAAAAGCAAGGAGATTGTTGATTTTCAGAAAAAGCTTTGGAACTGAGGTGAAGTAGAAGAGGTGATTCCTGGGAATCAGCATCACAGAGAGCCTCTCATGGACATGACACATCACCTTGGTTAAGAAAGCTCAGAAATGGCTGTACTCCCATGCCAAGTTCGTGTTAGCGAGGTGAGGTATGTGATTTGATTATAAAAATGAAAAACTGCAAAACTCTAAGGTAACAGTAGCTAAATTAATCTCTTTAAATAGGAAATATATTTCATTGAATAACAACTCTATCACAGCAAAACACTGGTTTAGCCTGCTGTTTTGAAGCAATGGCAAAGATGAGGCATTTCTGCTGGCTTGGTGTGAATCCACTGTGCAGAGGAAGTTGTGGGCAGTCTGCCTGTGAGTCAGACTCTGTGATTTAGGAGCCCAGCTAGCTGCTCCCAGGTGAATACTTGAAAGTGGTTGGTCACCGAGTTGATGAGGTTTCCTGGCTGGTCTGGCACTCTCGTTTCAGGGCCGACAGCGAAGGTCCGGGCCAAGACGCCGCTGGCACATTACTCTGGGAGATGCAGGATTCAAAGTTTCTTCGCTTCTAACCTTTGTTGTGTTAGAACACAGACGTTGTCCAGGCTGCTTTCAGAAAGGCTTTGCTTTTAAAGATGGGCAGTATACTTGGGCATAGACATGAAGTCAAACCCTCATGGGCACTAACAAAATAATATTGTGCAGTTGGGCGTGGTTAGCTGTCAGTGGCAAAGCGAGAGTTGGGGGAATGGTTCAGGTGAGCAGAGTCAGGGAGAGCTGTTTGTCACAACTGGGGCTGGTGGACTAAATATGCTCTCCCCTTAATATTTATGCTGGACCAGAAGGACACACAGACATCAACAGAAAGAGAGAGGGTGTACGGAACTGGAGACAGCCACAAATATTGTAGAAAAGGACTGGATTGAGCACAGTCATAGCAGTGGCGTGGTGGAAATATCCATGTTGCAATATCCTCCATCTCATTATAATTGTAATAAGCTACACTTAACTTGACAGTTCATGCAGTAATACTTTATACTGTATTATTATCATCAACCGGTAGTTCCACTTTGTACTTCACAGTTTTTTAAATTTTATACTTATACCCACTGGTACTTAATTTATCTGACCTGTATTATAGTGTATTAGATTTTTTTGCTTAGTACTTTTATTCTTGTGTGCACTGACGTGATAGTGAGCTGCTGTAACAAAGAGTTTTCAGCTCGGGGATCATTAAGTATTTCTGATTCTGAAAACGGAGGGAGTCAACGGTGTCGTGTGTTTGTGCAAAATAAAGACTTACTTACCCCTGAACTTTTGTTCCTATCTTCGAGTCAGGAACTTGACAAGTGAGTTGAGATCCTGGTACCCCTGTTTTACCCGTTTTGTTTAAACTGGGAGTAAGGGAGAACTGAAGAGTAAGGTTACATCTAAAATCCTGATGAGAATGGAGGAACACACGAGTTATTTTGAAATTGTAAGCTGCTTTGCTAAATAAAAGTAAAAATAATCAAGATTAATCATTAACGATGTTAGTAAGAATGTTTTAACTAGATAGATGTGTTTACTAGAGCTGCGAGAGCTAGATGTCTGACAAACTGAAGCACAGTATGAGGAATGTAGCACTGAGAAGACCTTGATAATGTTGTGAGTTAGAATGCTAGACAGTCATAACAGGAGATGGTCAACAACTGCCTGAGAAGGAGGAAAGGACCTTCATGTTTGCCCAAATAAGGCCAGTCGGATGTGAAATTCTGATGGGAATGGCAGAATATAATAAGTTATGTTATAATTGTAAGCTGCACTGTTAACTAGAAGTGGAGAAAAAAAACATTAATCATAAGAAATTATACTAACACTGTTCGAGTAACAAGATGAATACATTTGCTAGAGCTGAGAAAACTAAATGTCTGAACAAACAAAACACAGTAAAATGAATGTAGCACTGACAAGACCTAATGCATGTAATGACTTAGACTGGGGGAAGTGACCTTCATGACTGTATGTGCTATAAGGTATAAATTAGGGAGACAGAGAGAGAAACGGGGTTAGGTCCTTGTGCCTTTTCATCTGAAGAGTTATAAGAAGGAGATTGTGAGCAGCAACATCTACAAAAAGGAATTTCTAGGCACGCAAAGGATTAACCATTTACTACAGCAGAGGTGTCAAAAGTATTCACATTCATTACTCAAGTAGAAGTATAGATACTAGGGTTTAAAAAGACTTCTGTGGAAGTTGAAGTATCAACTCAAACTCTTTACTCAAGTAAAAAGTATAAAAGTAAAAGTAATGTAAGAAAAAAAATGCCATTGAGGACAAAAGCTTAGGCCGCGCCACAGGGTAGTGCACTACCTCACCTCCACAAAAAATTTTTTTTCTAAAGGCCACAATGACTTATAATAAATGTTAATGTTGAAAAATGTGGGACACACTAGGCTACCTGTTTCAGCCACATATATGCCCGTTGAGAAGAATGCATTTTAGTACATTGCAAATACATGAAAGAACATCTTGGAATTTGGCTACATATGTCTGCTGTAACTTTTTACTTTTTTTGAGCAACGACCCCAATGCTGGCTGTGTACCTGCTGGGCTGTGACGGGATTTGTGTCATGTGCAGCTGCGATGGATCCTACAAACCAATAGGGTGTCGGAATGGTATATGTTTACACTTCTTATCCAACCACAAACAAATGTAATGTGCTCCATCATTTGCAGTCACTTTTACCCAGAAACACATTTTGAGTTTTCTGTATGTCTGTAAAGAGGAACGTCTCAGCTTCAAGATACCAAGATTATCTTTCTACACCAAATATTCTATGAGATATAGAATGAACACAAATTGTTTTGGGTCACAACAAATTGTTTTGGTGTGTACAATATCCAGTCACAGAAGAGATAAATGACCACATGCACAAGCACGTACACATCACAGTAGGCCTAGAAGCCCATGTAGACAAGAATCCAAACGTATGGAATACAATTGATAAAATATGAACCAAGATACTGTACATATAATATAGTATTTAAATATAATATGAAGAATATATAATGAAAAATAATACACTTTATTTATATATTAAATATAGAGCCCCTAACACACAGGTACATGCACAAACGTACAAGTCCATATTCAGTCAGTCAGTCAGTCATTTTTTACCACTTGTTTCTGTTGGGGTCGCGGGTGACGGGAGCCTATCCCAGTGGCTTTGGGCCTTAGGCGGGGTACACCCTGGACAGTGGCCAATTTGTCGCAGGGCTGACACATAGACAGACAACCATTCACTCTCACATTCATCCACTAGGGTCAATTTGGTGTCATCAATTAACCTAAACATGCATGTCTTTGGACGGTGGGAGGAAGCCGGAGAACCCAGATAGAACCCACGGTAACACGGGGAGGACATGCAGACTAAACCCAGAGAGACCATGGTCTGGCACCCCAGTCCATATTCAAACCATAAAAAACTATACTAGAAAATGGATAAAATAGGAACTAATTATATGTACATATAATATAGTGTCGTATTTAAATATAATAATAATACAATATTTTTATATAATAGACTAATGCAGAATAATTAATATAGTCAATTGCACAAAATTGAGGCCAATTTATTCCTAATAATGTAATATAATCTAAATTACTGTAAATTATTGTAATAATACAGAACATATTTAATATTATTTAATATTTATTTATTATTATTTCATATTTTAACACCATTGTGCGCACTCACACGTCCACAACAGGTAATCGCTCATGACCTGCAGTGGACCTGTAAAAACAAGACAAGAAAGAAAGAATGAATAAAGAGTGATTCCCTAACTATACAATTATTCTGTAGTTATACATGTATTGATTATGCATCTATCTTGGTCTACCTTTTGTCACATGCACAGACACATTGATATGGATTTATGTATCATTCTGTTATTCTTGCATTATTTACAGTATTTTGTGTTATATTTCTCACAATCTGAGGAGGTGACACTACAAACAATTACCTATTATATGTATGTTGAAGTTAAATAAGACGTTATAAGGCATACCTGCTGTGCATAGTGGAAGCTGTAGTGCATGATGAGGTCTCGGCTACAGAGGGGATTTGCTGGCTTCTTTTGGAGCACACTGTATCATTGGACAGAGTCATAGTGGAGCTGATCTTCCCAAGAAGAACCAGATGTTTTTTATCTACAAAATCACAGCATAAAATGAGAAATCCAGTCATCACAAAGATTTTAGGCTGGCTATATCATATTGAAGGATCGTTGAATTAAGGCCTGATCATTTCCATATTATTACGGCCCCATATTCAGAAACATCACCTGTATTCACCTTGTGATATCATATCAGTTTACAACCTGTACTTTTACCACGTTAGGCTATTTCATTTGCTATATTTACAATTATTTTACCTTTTGTCTTTTACAGATGCTCATAGTGAGACTAAGTCCCAGACACTGACACAACATTAGTGACTGATAACTCTAGCTAGACTGCTTTCTTAGCCTGCTCTAGTGACTTTTACAAACAGAAAAAGGTTAATGTAAGTTAGCTAAACTATAGAAGCACTTACCATTAGTCATTTCTTTAATCTGGTCACTCTTCTGAACATCTCCTCAGGCATGAAGACCGCAAGCGCCGTCGTTGTAGAGTTTGCAGCTACACTTGTACTCCCGGGCTATCTGCATGTCTTTAACACTGTCGACATTGAAATAACTAGAATCACACACAGTGTATGTGATCATTGCCTCAGCCGTGAGTGGAATATCTTCGGATATCTTAATTATTCGGATTAGCCAATCAAATTAACAGTCCCTTGGGGCTCACCAAAACCACTAAAACCCATCCTAGCACCATAACAAGAGCCCAGATCATTTAGAGGAGAGCTGCCATTAACGAGCGCGGCTGATATTGGTAGCTGATGCAAATGGGCTATTCGGTCAGTTGCTAAATCAGAGGCGTGTCTCCTCACCATGCTTTTGGGTAATACTCTGAGAGTCTGAGGATCGGACCCTTTAAACGGAGAGCTGGTCCAGTACCTTCCGTACGGGATACGGGGGATCTGACAAACTCGAAAGTGCTACAGATATATCTTATATCTTTGTTCCAAAGGTGTTGTTCACATTTTACTGGCAATTCCAGTAATGTGCATAATGACCACCAGAGAAAAAGACTTAGAATAGAAAAATTTATAAAACCAAGACATATTATAATACAATAAAGGTAACATACACTTTGATGGGCTACCTTGATATACCATTCTGCTTAGGTGAGACATGGTCAACTATGGCGACACATTGAAATAAGAGCATCATAGTGTGGTGAAAACTCATAGTTTGTAGTTAATACTTGTGTCTTATGTACATAATAATATCATTACAATATCACCTTTGTTCATGTGCAATGCTACTCTTGGTTTTGTGTGATGCAGCATATGATGACCATGCACCTTGAACAAGAGCATTGTGACCTTGAGACTTGTTTGGTGAAGATAAACAAGCGTTGAGGCTGACGTTCCGAGTTTAGACAAAAAACAAATGGTGTTTGTGCTCTTAGTTTGAATGTGACACACAGAACAAGGCTGGTCATGCTGTGACATCAAATAGAAAATCACAAGCTCAAGAGATGTGCGATCATAACCTGCTGTAATTGGTGCGTCAGGTTACAACCCTCTATGACGAGATGTACAAATACTGAACTGTATGCTTGTGTGATTTAGTCGCTTAGCAGACCGATTCAGGTCTTTATTGATTTCTGTAAAAGTCTTTAAAAAAATACTTTGCCTCTGAACTTTTGATTCCACCCACAATAGATAAGTAAATGCAGATAATGTTAGTAAAAATAATATCATCAGTTTAGCTTGAAGCCGAGTGACACTACATAGTACATACCAAGTCAGACTTAATAAGGTCTGTTGTACTTGCTGAGGTAGTTAATATTCTATGAGAATCTCGTGTTAATTATGGCATGGAAGTAATTGTGTTTCCTGAAACAGTCAGACCCTTAGGTAACACCAGGGAAACAGATGTTGCTTGTAAGAAATTTTAATTCGGCAAAGCTAATAAGCCTAAATCAAGCCTGTTTTTTCCTAAAATTAGTTTTTTTGTGGGTAAGCCCTTGTGTAAGCAATAAATAGAATGTGTGTCTGGGCATCTTGCCTCTAAGGATTTGCCTAAGGAAATTCATTATGGCGGTATGAAGAATGTAAAAAACAAACCCTCACACCCTGAGTAATTTGCACTCATTAATGAAGTTACATCTGCTGAAATATTGTTAGTATTAGGCCTTACCCCACAACAAAATACTTTATAATATTTCTCAGCACTTGTGATAATGTCCTGATTTTAAAAAATGGAAATTATCAAATCTTACTTTTAAACATTAAAGTCTTGCAATTATTACCATAAAATATTCCTTTCAAAATCAAAATTACACGGATACATTGATAACAATGCATACTGATAATATAAAAATCATACATTCATTCTGCTGACATGGCAGAGATAACCAAAACGTCCACCTGTACTTGAAAGGATTTGACCTGCACGGCTGACTGAGGCAGCACCGATCAAGCTAACAAATCATTGCAGTTCCTGCCTGACACATGTAAGCTCCACATCAAGCCAAGGGAAGGATGGTCAGCCGCAGAAGGTTTTCTTTATCCTTCCAATGCATTCTTTCCAGCAGCTCCCCTGAGCCTCCCTGTAACAGGACATGTTATCTAGTCTGCAAAAGTACAATCATAATGACATCTACACCGAGGACAGAAAATGAATGAGAAACACACAAGGGGGAGGGGGAGCAACAGAGGAAAAAAGTAGGGATTATCAAATGTGCAGTAAGTGCAGTCAGGTGGACGGAGGGTTTTTCCAAGGACAGCTTCAGGATCACTCCAAAATACTCCCCTCCACCATTATGAAAACCATTAGTATCAAATAAATAGTCAACCCTGCCACCTCCGCTCTGTTTCTTTTTGCCATCAGAGAGCCCACAAGCGTTATTGAAAACATTAACTTCACTTTGCCATGATCTAGAAGCAAACTCTGACATCTCCCCAAATAGGTCAGCATCGATGGCAAGAATGCAGACCGTGTACATGCCAAATGTGGTGCTGAATTATATTTCAACTGTGTGATAAAAGGTGTCCAACATGACAGTGTCGTGGCCAGGGTCATGTTTTCCGTCTGATTAAGTGGTGCAGAGGGGGGGTTGTCTCAGCTCTCAAATCCGATCTTTACTCAGAGACAATACCTTGCTATGACAACAGCACACACACACAAAAATAGACATGTATTTCAGGCAAACAATACACAAAAATGTGAACTTTACACACACACCACCCCACATTTTTGCATATCATCAATCCATCATATATATTTTTACATATATTTTCGAGCTTTCTTGACACTATCCTAACCCCAATCCCTTAAACTAAAAATGTAAACAATTCAATTCTATTTAATTTATATAGCGCCAATTCATAAGAGAAGTTATCCCATACACATGTCAACCCTGGCACCCACCAACCCTAACCATAACCTACCATCAATTCTGTCAACAACACCCAAAGGTAAAAGTAATGTAAACTACACTAACATAAATCTATACAATAAAACTGTCAACTCTAACTACTCTCCTTGGAGTTTTTCTTTGAACACTATTCCTCTCACCTCTGGTAAAGCCTTGATTACCAATCTTACTCTTCAAGCCTTATAATATCCTAATCAACAATATAGCCAAGCATAACGTTAACCTACAGGACCCACATTAGCCCTTTGATAGCAGGAAGTCCAGTTTTAATTTCCTTATCCTCTTATATTAATTAGCAGTCTTCGCCTGAATGGATAGCTAGCCTTAATACTAGTCACTGCATTCATCCCTCATTTCAACCCACATCTTATTAAAAATAGTCTTAGCTTGGATGCCTAACCCAAGTCCCACTTTCACCTGGATTCTCCTTCGCTTATCTTTATTCTCTATTCCCCTGCCCCTTTCTTGCTTGGGGGTCTGTGCCTTGCTTTTGGGACCCTATTCCAAAATTTCTAGTCTATGCACACAGGCCTAACCTGACTCCAAAATGTATCTAATAAAAAAAATGTATGAACAACACAGAGGTAAAATCAATCTGAACTACACTAAAATGAACAGTCTTTGTTGTGAGGTGCTTATCCAGAATGAAGCACACTTTCTACCCAAACACACATATTGCAAACACATAAGCTGCGTTTCCACCCAAAGTACCAGGTAGTTTTAGCCCCAAGAGCACCGTTTCAGTGCCCTACCCCGAATGTTCCTGTACTTCTGTACTAGCCCCCAACTTAATTTAGACCCTGGTCTCTGCGGTTGAAATGCACTGACTTTCTCAAAAGGTTCCTATTTCTTGGGGAAAGTTCCTGCGGACAAAACACAGCTATACATGCTAATACAAAAGTAAACAGGAATTTATTCACACTTTTGCATCATCCCCCACCACCACACACAATCCTTAAGTATCGGCGATGCATACATCACCACCCCCATACACACCAGCCTCCCCCCTCCCTTGCCCTTCCTCTCACCATGGCTGCTGCTTCTGCTGTCACATTGCATTTCCCTCCATGTCATTTTGGCCGGAGACTCGTATCCAGTGGGGACAAAATGAAGTCTCCTCAGAGAGAACACCCTACGGAGGTGCGAGTGCCAACGCCTCCTTCTGCCAAAAGCCAGGAAGGGGTGGGGGGGTAACAACCCGCTGACTCTCCTCCATTTTACATTTCCTCTGTGCTCGTTTTCTCAAGAGCGCCTCATCTATTTTGCCAGCCTAGCTCGTTCAGAGAAGCCGCCTTGTTAAATAAGGCATGAGTCATCTACGGCTCTCAGCATTGAAATGATGCCGCTCGTTTCAGTGCGACTGTTGTGAGCTGGAAGACTGTGTTGGCTGTGGAGGCCTGCAAAATGAAAAAAAAAATAAGTAGATGAAATAAAAGACAAGTCAAAATTAAATAAATAAAAAATGTACTTAGAAAAAGCTCAGTGATTGTCTTTATTCCTTCCTGTTTGATTCAGTTTTGAGAGTGACTGACTGAGCTCCATCTTTATTTGAAGCTAGAGTCAATTTATAGCTATGCCTTTTGTGTGTTGCCAGAACATAGGGAGCCTATGAAAAAGCCATGGGTTTTTGAATACATTATGTCAACTGTTCACTGATATTGCTACTGACAAAGCCACTGTACAGGCAGAGTAGAAAGAAAGCTAACATTGTTATAACTCAATTCAAACTACAGACAGGTGAGACATTACCTGGTAAAAAAGGTAACCAAAAAAGGAAAATCTTGACTAAATAGGTTGAGAAACATAACGAATGCAGATATAAGGCCTCACTGGTTTGATGAGTATGAAAATCCTGTGAATCATATAGTAGAGCCTTCACAGTCACCCGATCTCAGCTGAGCCAAACATCTATGAAAGATTTTGGAGCGGCGTATGACAGCACTATCCACCACTGCCATCAAAACACCAAATGAGAGAATGTCTTTGGGCGAATGCTGTTCATGCCTCCAGTAGGCACTTGGACAATCTATGACAAGTTCTGGAGGCTTGTAAGTAAGTAATGTTGGAATTCACAATGGTTAAAGGGGGACCAACAATCAATTAATTATGGCTATCAGAATTATCAAAGATAAAATCATCAATAATAACTTTAATAAATAAAGTCCTTAGGGGGACTACTCTTCTTAAAGAAGAGAAATGATGATTGGCAAATGATTCACTCTTGTGCAAACTTGAAGAAACCAGCTTAATCATAAACAAGCAAAATAAATCAAAATGGCAGCTGGGTTGAGCACTGGCTGCATGGCTAGACAACGAAAGGGAATTCAAAATGGTTGTAAGGCCATGTAGGTTAAAGAGTGGCTCTTTTAAAGTCAAATTGAGGTGGATGTGTGAGCTGTATAGGATAAATGGTGTTAATTAATTAGCATGCGAGACCCTGTGTCTTTATGAACATCACTAACATCAACTTAGCATATTACTACCAAATTAACCTAACAATGGAAACACATCACAACAATGAAACCCAAAGGGCCAAATCAATACATATACGTACATTCACAAAGTAATACAGTCTTGTGCTTAGCCAAGTACAAGTAAGCTATGTGCCATTATCTGGCGGCTCCATAGGATGAGCCAGGCAGGAAAGAATGTTGGTTCCAATTGAAAAAACTGTGCTGTGCAGTCCTTTGTGTAGATGGAGGACTCTCTGTCTGTGGTTCTCCTCAAAGTCCATTCTTAATGTTAACTGGCAGACTTTGGCACCCTTTGGCGGTAACCTTTGTTGCAAAAATTTTACACAGACTCTAATAGCACTGTGGTTTGGTTCTGTGTTTCTGCTCTGTGCAAATTACATGGTGGTAACAGATGATGCTGAGCAGCCATGCTGGAGAAGAAGCCAGGATTAAAGAGAGCTTGGTTACTCTTGGTTAGCAATGAGTTAACCAGAAATCTTAAGTCCAAGGCAGGCGCCTGTGTTGTGACCTAAACTTTAATCAGTGGATCTGCGCTGAGCAGACCACATCGAGGTCAACTAGTTGAGTGCCAGTGGTCCCAAAGCAAGTGATGAAAGTCACGTGAGGTTTAGACATCAAATCTATTTGGTTAGGAAGTAGGAACTCACGTGACATGGAAGTCATATGACGTGATTTGTAATGTAACATAACTTAAACTTTAAATAACTCAACATTAACATTTGGTTTCACATGGCACACACACCCCAGTATCCTGGGTGAAAGTCCTGTGTTTGCTATAGGGTACCAAAGCGCATCTGTATACAATGCCAAAAAATTGGTATTTGAAACCCTGGGAATGTGAATGCGCTGCATCAAATCCTAGCCTATAATCACACCCTAGTTTTACTTTGTTTATTATGCCAAACAATCAAAACATTCAATGAGACATGCATCTTAGTGCACCTAAAAGAAGAGAAACTAACTTCTGGTCAATTTTATAATAAATATGTGATCTCTGTTTACTTCCTGAGTCAAAATTCAGAGTCTGACAACAAAACCGATCCTTCACTGGTGTCAGATCTCAGTAAACCCAGATACGGGAGGTCCTGGACCAGCTCTCTATTTTAGGGGTCTGATCCTTGGACTCTCAGAGTATTACCCTAAAGTATTGACTAAGGACTGTTTAAGCTGGTGGCGAGGAGACGCGTAGTTTCTAACGGCCTAATCTGGAGTGTCTGCTTCCTCTGATATAACAAAAGACTGAATAGCCCTTTAGCCCAAACAGAAGAAAAACTCGTGACTCCGTCAGAAGTCCCCAAAATGATCACAGTCTCAAGTCCAAAATTACAGTGTGGCCAAAGGAACTTCAGTCCAAATTTGTGATTCTTTGTCACTGGTTAGTCATTTTTATGCTGAATCCCTCTGATGTTGACAAAGTCTTTGAGTTCCTTTTTTGTTGATGTTCTCCTTCATTTGATATGTTTCAATGAAAATGCACAAGGAAATAACCACGGACTTCACTGTGTTTTATATCACTCTCTGTATGGCACACTTAAAACTCTCTTTCACCTCTCACCCATATTACACACAACTGTTATTTTTCCAGAATACACAAAGTGTCGAACACTGCTTTAATCTTGTCACATTCAACTGATATTTCCCCATCACATACTTCCTGCCGAGAGACTCACTTGCAGCTGTTGGCACATACTGCTTCAATTGTCACCTTATTTGGTACAGAGAAACCATCAGACTGCCTGACATTCATGCCTGACCCACTTCTCCTCACAAGACTGTCAGTACTTCAATCTTTAAACATGTAATAATCTCAGTTCTGGTGAATACATTAATTTTGTTATCAAAACATTCCCACTTACATATCTTTTTGATTAACGTTGGTTATATGATTAATGTTGGTTATTTTCACTTTTGGTAATAGTGCAGCATATAATTTTAACATAATCTCGTGTTACACAATTCACATTAGGAGTTTAGATATGCAAATCTGGCGTACAATGACTTTCCAATTTAATTCATTTTATATAGCCAATTCATAACATAAGTTATCTCATTGAACTTTTTCTGCAGAGCAGGTCTAGACCGTGCCCTTTATAATATTATTTTGATATCAACTCATTTGACACTGAAAAACGCTAGGCTTTCAAAATTTAAGAGACTTGTCCCACACTTCAACCCACACAGCAATGTAATGAGAACAAATACAAGTAATGTGGAAGGAGGGAGTTTCTTGGGCAATTTATGAGAAAAAAAATCACCAAATTGATATGTGGTTTTAGAGTGGATTTTCCACCAACTGGAAGGTCAGTGGTTCGATCCTGGCTTCCCCAGCCCACATATCAAAGTGCCCTTGGGTAAGACACTGAACGCCGAATTCATCCTGAGGGCTGTGTCTTGAGTGTGTAAATGAGTTCATTTCTTTGAACTGATGAGCAGTTGGCTCCTGCCATTATTATTTTTGGGTCTTTTTGTCTTTATTTGATAGAAACAGAGCAACAAGAAATGCGGGAGTGAGATGGGACGGCATGCAGCAAAGGGCTGCGGGCCAGACTCAAACCTGAGCAGCAGGAACCCAGCCCCGCACATGAGGCGTGCGCTCCTCTAGGTGAGCCACCACGCCATTTTTAGATTTAGTGAAAAATGTGAGGGAATTCGTGAAAGAAATCACAGATCTCAGCATTTCAATGACAATTAAAAGTATCTACAGTACAAATGTAAGACTTTATTTTCCGTGTTTTCTGATACACTGGGAATTATTTTAAAATGACGGGCGCTCCCGGGTGAAATATTGAGATATAGAACAAGGGTCTAGAAGGTTGAGGGTGTTCAGTCCAATCAGTAAAAATAAGCAATATAAAAGTATTTGTACTGCATTTTATTAGTCTATATCTCAATTTTAAGCAGTTTTTGAAATTGTTACTTTAAACCAAAATGTAGAATTATAAGTTTAAATTTGGGTTTGGGTTCAGTTGTACTATTCCAAAATGACAGATGCATTGCCAGCTATCTAAACTGTGATATGTAAAAAACTGTGTGTTATATATACTTACTTAATTGCTGTGTTAGTGTCACACACTATTGTGTCTTATACAGTGTTGGGCAAGCTACTTGGAAAGTGTAGTGAGCTAAGCTACCAGTTACTCTATATTAAATTAAGCTTCACTTCACTGAAGCTACCCCACTGAGAAATGTAGCAAGCTAAGCTACAGAAACATGGCAAAAGTAGCCATGTTCTACCAAGAGAAAGTGAATAAAATTGTAGCTAGCTAGTGATTAGCTGTTTACAAGTTGCTGGCCGGAGAATTTGTAAACTCAAGCTCGCGTATCTGTATTCCGCTGCAGCAGAGACATCTTGGGCATCAGCCCTAGTATTGGTACGTGATGTCACTTTCATAAGGAAGTGCTTCTGTTGGCTACAGTCTATGGTCGGCTACACATACGTCGGTGTAGACAGTGACATAACTTACTGATCCTTAGCAGTTTTATTTCTGATTGTAGCAGAAAGGTTCGCTCAATTTTAGTTTCAGAAATGCTCAAGTTTAGTCGAAATACTTAGGTAAATGTAATGTTAGTTTGTGTGGACGCTACTACACTACTTGATCAATAAAAGAGCTAAGCTACTGAAAAGCTATTTGATTCAGAAAACAGCAAAATTACCACCATGCTACTGAGAAATGTAGTTAAACTAGTAATAACGCTACTTGTAGCACCACTACTGCCAAACACTGGTCTTATAGAGAAGCAGTTACTTAAGTTGTTCAGGAGAGACATGAAAGCAGGTACTGAATCTGGTACTGGCTGGTCTATACTGCCAGGTAATGTCAGCAACTGTTTTACT
Source organism: Coreoperca whiteheadi (assembly GCA_011952105.1). NCBI lineage: Eukaryota > Metazoa > Chordata > Actinopteri > Centrarchiformes > Sinipercidae > Coreoperca > Coreoperca whiteheadi. The sequence continues at coordinate 2,662,580 of CM022490.1, forward strand.
CTCTAGACTTACCACTTTGTACATATCTTGCCTGCCTGTTTCGCATATAAGAAGATGAGGCTGTACAGAAGAGTATTAGTGACAGGAAAAAGGGAAGAAATGAGAAAAAAAAAGATTTAGCATTTCGAGAAAAAAGTGGAAATGTCAAGAATAAAGTCAATGTTTCAGTATTATTGCCAAGCATAATAAAAAATTAATCAGAAGAGGAAGGGTTTTTGAGATTAAAGTCGAAATGTCGAGAATAAATAAAACTAGTAGCTTTAGTGCATAAGGCTGCCTCTACAAAATGCTTTGTTTAGATGAATTAGTGAAACTGTACTTCAGAATTGGTATTAAATGCAACCGCAGGGGGGCACAAGCCAGTGTCTTCATGTGCCAGTCCCAAGTCTTGATAAATGCAGAGGGTTGTGTCAGGAACGGCATCCGACCTAAAACACATGCCAAACTAAAAATGCGAATCATGACAATGACTTCCATACCGGATCGGTCGGGGCCCGAGTTAACAACGACCGCCACCGGTGCTGTTGACCTACAGGGTACCGGTGGAAATTGGACTAGGAAGGAGGAAGGAGAGGAGGAAGGTATGTTCATAGACAGAGAGAGAAGAGGAAAGCTAAGAATGTAGGACTGACAGTAGGGACTTTGAACGTTGGGACTATGACAGGGAAGGATAGAGAGTTGATTGACATGATGCAGAGAAGGAAGGTGGACATACTGTGTGTCCAGGAGACCAGGTGGAAAGGTAGCAAGGCTAGAAGCTTAGGAGCAGGGTTCAAGTTGTTCTACCATGGGTCGGATAGGAAGAGAAACGGAGTAGGAGTTATCCTGAAAGAGGAGTTTGTGAGGAATGTTCTTGAGGTGAAAAGAGTGTCAGACAGGTTTATGAGCCTGAAGCTGGAAATTGAAGGGGTGATGTTCAATGTTGTGAGTGGTTATGCCCCACAGGTAGGATGTGAGTTAGAAGAGAAGGAGAAATTCTGGAGTGAGTTACATGAAGTGATGCAGAGCATCCGCAGAGGTGAGAGAGTGGTGATTGGTGCAGATTTCAACAGGCATGTAGGTGAAGGGAACAGAGGTGATGAGAATGTGATGGGCAGGTTTGGTCTTCAGGACAGGAACGCAGAAGGACAGATGGTGGTAGACTTTGCAAAGAGGATGGAAATGGCTGTAGTGAACACTTTCTTCCAGAAGAGGCAGGAACATAGGGTGACATATAAGAGCGGAGGGAGAAGCACTCAGGTGGACTACATCTTGTGTAGACGTTGTAATCTGAAAGAGACCAGTGACTGTAAAGTAGTGGTAGGGGAGAGTGTAGCCAGACAACACAGGATGCTAGTGTGTAAAATGACTCTGGTGGTGAGGAAGATGAAGAGGACACAGGCAGAGCAGAGGACGAAGTGGTGGAA
>CM022490.1:2669812-2689640 GCA_011952105.1 Coreoperca whiteheadi
CATCTTATCTCTCCTCAGAGAGGGCACTTACCTTGCTCACAGTCACCCATCAGGGCGTGTGGCCTCCGAACAGCCGAGAAGCGGGCTTCTGGTTCCGAAAACGGGGTGTGAATTAGCGGATGAGCCATGTCTCTCCCGTTCTCTCACCGCGGGCTGAGCGGAGAGAGAACGGGCTCCCGAGGAGCTCACGCTGCTTGCGGTCAACCTCGAGGGCTGACAGAGAGCTCTCAATCCAAAACAGCTAACCAAAACACGTGAGTTGCCGGTGGGGATAATCCGCGGGCAGGGAGGAAGCACTGCAAAAACCGCTTCACACTCGACATTTCCACAGAGACACAGCGCACTTGCTGAAGATCAGAAGACTGACGACAACAGTGAAGCCGTCTCCCCTTATACTTCCGATTCCGCCGGCATACGTCACGTGTTGACGTTAAACCCAATCAAGATTGGTCTAAGTTGATACAGAGATTCAGAGGCAGTCACGCTGCAGGCGTTCCCCATAGCGTCAGCTGACGCAGCGTTGAAGTATCTCCAAATTTTGGTGAATTTGAATGTTTCTAATTGAATAGTGGATTAAGTGTTCTTTTATGGGTTGAGAAAATTCTAATACTTCTCAAGCTAAAAAAAATATTTTAAACCCTCCTTGGATTAGTGGGAAAATTTATTGTCATAAAGCTAATAACAGGAATGTTTTTTACTTTACTGAATGAGTACTTTTACTTTTGATACTTTTAAGTTCATAATAATACTTTCACTTCATTGCTCAATGGCTGATTGCTCGCATGGCTACAGAAAAGGACAACCACATCCCCTTTTAATTAGCAATACAATGAGCTTAATAGTGGCCTGGCAATAGAAACTACTTTATACTGACAGCTCAACAAACAAACAATAGATATAGCCTGCAGATCAGGGAAGTAGTGTGATTTCTAAAAAATTTTAATGAACTGTTAAACTAAACAGTTTTAAGAATGAGGTTTGTTCACTCCAGCCCTAGGTGCAGGCAGTGGTGGAGGAAGCACTTAATCTCAGTACTTAAGTAAAAGTACAACTAACCAGAGATATATTTACTTTAGTAAAAGTAGAAGTACCACAATGACAACCCCAGACTATGCGCCTGTTGGAAAAGCGAAAGGATAGAAGGACCATTCATACCTAATTGGGTCGAGTCAGAGCCTTATAGGGCTTTGATTGGGTCAAAGACTAGTGTTCTAGAATCTTTTGTAGCGTAGCAACCCGTATCTATGGCAACCAAACTTCACTGGTGAGATAAATGTGTAAAGGACGGTCAGGAATACGCTTTGGCAGGGGGAAAACCGAACTGAAAATGTAACGAAAATGTAACATGTAGTGGAGTAGAAAGTAAAATAATTGCTGCAAAATGTAACGAAGTAAAAGTCAAAAGTATGCACTACTGATTCTACTTAAGTAAAGTACAGATATGTGAAAAATGTACTTAAGTAAAGTAACAAAGTATTTGTACTTCGTTACATTCTACCACTGGGAGCAGGTAACCCTAGACCAATATAAAATATAGAATATTATTTATCAAGAACATAACAAAAGACTAACTAATAGTTACCTGACAGCACAATTTACTAACTCCAATGGTAAAAAATCCATAAAACAGAAAAAGCAGAAGCAGGAGACAGTGTCAGTGTCAGCTGACACTATAAGAACAGCCTGCAACCAGATAAGAGTCTACTAAGACCACGAGGACAGCACACAATTAGACAAAATTAGTGAAGTAAATGTATTGAAGTAAATTAATCCCAGAAGTCAGAATACACACTTTTTGTCTTGTCTAATCTTCCACCAAGACCTGTTTGTGCAACAGCATCCAAAAGATACCAATAAATCATAGACACCTGCAAAAGCCAAGATGTACCCTACATTGTCCAGTCACTATTTTTTACAAATTTGATACAACATTAATACTTTACCTTCTATTTGTAGAAATTCAGAAAGGAGCTGCAACCTTTTCCCCAATGTTACCAGATAGCTAACTCTATGAAATGTGTGATGCATTGTGATATCTCCAGCTGATTCGTCAGATCAGGGGGGATTCAGGCATTTGTAAATTAATAAGACTGGCTACATAAACCCAGTCTGATCTGTTTGTTCCCCACATTTTTTTACGCACCCATAAAACGCTGGAACTGTACGCTCAAAACCGCATTTTAACATTTGTTGTTCATGATGGCAATATAAAGAGGCTGTAAAAATCATGCCTAAACCTCGCTGCTAGAAAATATCCTCTCTGTGGAGATAAATGTGTGATTTGTGGCTGGAGCGTCACAGGCTGCTGTCTGGGGGGAAGTGATAGAGAGGCGTTAGCGTAGTGCTGCATGGAGATTGAGCTCCTTTTCTGAGGTTCCGAGGTGATGGCTTTTGTAGGGTGCGATGATGGCCTGCAGCTGTGACAGTCCGGCCCGTGCTGAGTGCGTGCAGGTGTTTTGAGTTTGTTGCCAGGGCGACGCTGATCGGGAGGCTTGTCACACTCCCCCCCCGAGCCTCGCACCAGTCCTGAAACGAAAGTCAGCGGCAGCCATAGGGGAACACAGGGGAGGGCGGGGAGTGCGCCCTGACAGACCTGTGTAAGCTGACCACAGCCTGGAGAGTCCGTCGGCATTGGAGTTGGCCGTCCCGGCCCGATGTACCACCGTGAAGTGGAAGTCCTGGAGCGCTAGGAACCACCGCGTCACTCTGGCATTGGTGTCCTTAGCGCGGGCCATCCATTGAAGTGGGGCGTGGTCCGTCATCAGAGTGAAGCGGCGTCCCAGTAGGTAGTAGCAGAGCTCCAGGACTGCCCACTTAATGGCCAGGGCTTCTTTCTCCACCGCCGCATACCTGGTTTCTGCTGGGGTCAGCTTACGGCTGATGTAAGTGACGGGGTGCTCCTCATCCTCCTGGACTTGGGAGAAGACCGCCCCCAGGCCCGTGTCGGAGGCGTCCGTCTGCAGCAGGAAGGGGCAGTTGAAGTCGGGCGCCCTCAGGACCGGCTCCGTGGTCAGCGAGGTCTTGATGTCCCTGAAGGTCTTGTCCAGTGTGTCATCCCACTTCACCCTCTCCGGCTGCCCCTTCCTGGTCAGGTCTGTCAGGGGAGATGCTAAGGAGGAGAAGTTAGGGATAAAACAGCGATAGTAGCCCGCCAACTCCAAAAAGGCTCGTACCTGAGTTTTGGTCTCTGGGCGGGGCGCTGTCAGGATGGCCTCGACCTTTTTCTGCTGGGGCTGGATCAGCCCTCTACCCACCCGGAAACCCAGGTACTGAGCCTCGGCGAGGGCCAGATGACATTTCCAGGGGTTGGTGGCGGTCAGTCCAGCCCGCCGGAATTCCAGGAGCACCCTCCGGAGCCGCTCCAGGTGGTCCTGCCAGGTCTCGGAGTGGATGACCACGTCGTCGAGGTAGGCTTCCGCGTACGCTTGGTAAGGGCGTAGGAGGATGTCCATCATCCTCTGGAACGTGGCCGGTGCCCCGTGGAGGCCAAAGGGGAGGGTCCGGTATTGCCAGTGCCCACTTGGCATGGAGAACGCCGTCTTCTCCTTAGTGGAGTCTGTGAGTGGGACTTGCCAGTATCCTTTAGTGAGGTCGAGTGTCGTGATGTACCTGGCCCTCCCCAGACGTTCTAGTAGCTCCTCGACACGGGGCATCACGATGACTCCTGGTGGTCTACGGATGTCGTGCTGGATTACGTTGGTCTGCCCGGGACTGGTGGAGAACACATCCGAGACCTGACGGACCAAATGGTTCAGCTCCGTCTTCTGGGCGGCTCCTAGATGGTCCCCGACATCTACAACCAGGGGAACGACGGAGGTCAGCACGGCGAGCTGTTCACGGGTCCCCACCCACCTCTTCAAAAGGTTGATGTGGTATAACTGTTCTTCCCGCCGGCGGCCCGGTTGGCGTAGCCGATAGTGGACGGGACCCACTCGCCCAGGAAGCCTGGGAACAGCAGCAGCCGGCCCCTCTCCGCTCCGCCATCGAACACGTGAGGGAAATGCGTGAGCGGATCGAGAGGGTCATGCCATTGGGCCGGGAACACCTCACCAAGGCGCAGCAGGCCGATCGGGCGGCTCAGCCACAAGAGTTCCAACCGGGGGATTGAGTCCTGGTGCTGGTCCCCACCTCCACGTGTAAGATGAGAGCTCGGGAGACTTGTCACAATAAATCAAGCTGTCACTTGGTATTTTAGGATTGGGTTATGGTTAGGATGATGTAATGATGGTCTCTGTCACATTGTCTCTGATCTTACTACACAGAACCCTCTGTCTATCAGCCTCCATAAAATCAGCAAAATAAACCTGCAAGGGCCAAGATGGCTGAAAAGGATTTGTCTGCTTTATTATGTCATCAGTGCTGTATATATATTGCAAGGTTGATTTTACTCCAGCCGTCGTAATTGTTGAAATGTAATGTTGACTTTTCTCAGCCTTGTGTGTTGTGTTTTATTATGAGAAAAGGCAAAAGAAAATGTTAAGCATGTGTTTCACAGCCTGCTACATTTAGTTAAGCATTGGAATGTGGAATTTCAAACTGCTTTTATGTTGCTTTGATTATTTGACACTTTGCTGCTGGTTAAGGAGAGGGACATTGTCACAGTAATATCAAAGTTTGTGTAATAGTATTTCATTATGAGGCTTTAATTTGTTTCAGAAGACCCCACTCTAAAGACAACTCTGCAGGAGGCCAGGCAAGCCAAAAAGGTGAGATTGACATCTTTAAAAGTTGATAATTGCTGAAGAGCGAAATTTCCTCTGGGAGAGACTTAAAGAAGGTAAAGATGATTTGAAGAGAAGGAGGGAAGAAAATGTGAGGTATGTACTGAGTCTTTCAAAAACTCAAGTGATTCCATGTCAGTCTGTCTTTGCAGGTCCAAAATAGGTTTGCCTGAGCATTTGACCAATGCTGACATAAAACATAAAGATCCGCTCAGTTTGCAGAAACATGTTGGACCTTTCCCAAACAAATTCCTGCCAAGTAGCCTGTCAGTTCAAAGTATCTCGAAAGTCACATAGCTGCAGAGGGAACTCCTTATGAAGAGAGATGCAATAGCTACTTTCCACCATGAGCAGGTGACAGCCATTACCGCAGAAGCTAAGGTGCTGTGTCATGCAATGTGCTCCACACTGCAAAACAATTGGCAAACAACTGGCAAAATTTTATTGTGATGAAATTTTGGGCTGTCATCACAATTATATACAACTAATTGTATAACAAAAGTTATAAAACTGTTAGGTCTCATGGCTGCAGCATCCACCGTGATTCCGCTTGTGTTACTGCACATATAGCACCTGCAGTGGTGGCTCAGGAACAAAGGATTTTCCCTGAGGGACAATCTGTTCCGCCTGATAAGGGTTACACACCAGTGCATGCATGCCTTGGTCAGGTGGAGCCAACGGGTAATCCTGACCCAGGGCCCAGTGCTGGGAATGGAAGGCCACTCAGCCCAAGGTCTGTGGTCGATGGCACATAAATTGCCTGGAGATGCAGCCTTCAACACTTTCTTCCAGACCTCAGAGGCCACCACGTGCTTGTCCGCTCCGACAACACAGCGGTGGTCTCCTACATAAATTGACAAGGTGGTCTGAGGTCGCGCCCTTTGTGCAGACTGGAGCACCAGATCCTCTTGTGGTCCCAGGGGAAATTGTTCTCTCTCACAGCACTTTTCATTCCTAGGTACCTCAATTTGGGAGCGGACATCCTGTCAAGGCAGGGGCCGAGGCCCGGGGAATGGAGACTTCACCCCAGGACAGTGCAGATGATAGAGGAGATATGGCAAAGCATATCGTTGCCTGGGGAACGCTCACTGCCCCATCTGGTTCTCCCTGGCTGGATGTACACTTTTCACCCGATTGCTCTGCTCCCGGGGGTTCTAGAGAAAATTTGCCGAACAGGGGCCCAGCTGTTGCTCGTAGCCCCGTTCCGACCCGAGAGAATCTGATTTTCGTGTCTGGTAACCCTCCTGGGCTGTCGCAGGGTCAAGGTGAAATATTTCATCCCCAACCGGGGAAGCTGAAGCTGTGGGTTTGGCCCCTGAGGGCGACCACCTCCGAGGTGGATGTTTTTCACTATGTGGTGCCGAGAGTGCCACCTTGACCCAGTTCACTGCCTGGTGGCTTTCATGCTGGAGTTTCTCCAAAGCCAGTTTTTCAGCTGGCCAGTTTGTCGGTGGCTCCTGCCTACCTAGAGGTCGTTCCAGGCGCAGTGTGAGCCATCCTGCATCCTAGGGCAGGCGTTCCATCCTCCCTCAGTGTCGGCGGAACAGGAAGGTAGGCTGCGACTGCTCTTTCCGGTCAGAGCCCTTGAGATTTATGTCTGTAGGACATCTCAGTGGCGCAATTCGGACCTGTTGCAGGTATGCTTCGGGCCCCCTCGTAAGGGCTGCCCGGCTACCAAACACACCATTAGCAGTTGGATTGTTGAGGCTGTCGCTACGGCTGATGAGATGCGCAGATTGCCTTTATCTCTGTCGATAAGAGCCCATTCCACCCTATCGGATATATGCGATGCTGCTGGATGGTCCTCACCTCACACCTTTGTGAGGGTCTATAGACTTGGGTCAGTGGCACTCTTGTCCTGAAGTGTGCCCTTGGTGGCTTCACACTCGGACAGGCATCCCTCCAGTATGGCAGAGTTGGTTTTGTGTTCCCCATAGCGTCAGCTGACACAGTGTTGAACTTCCCTTGAAAGGGAACATCCCAGGTTATGTCTGTAACCATGGTTCCCTGATAGGGAATGCTGCCATACTTCTGGCATGCCTGTGAGCGTCTTGCTTAAGTCGATCAGAAAGCTGACTACAACAGTGAAGCCGGCTCCCTTTGTAACCTCCGGTTTTGCTGGCGCACGTCACGTGTTGACATTAAAGCCAATCAAGATTGGAGTAGGTGATATAGAGTTTCAGAGGCGGTCATGCTGAGTAGCGTCAGCTGACGCAGCGTCTCGTTCCCTATCAGGGAACCATGGTTACGTACGTAACCTGGGACGTTTATAATGATTGCAACACCTGGAATTCAACAGAATTCCATGCAACACAATTTCCTTGCATCTTGTTTTTTTGCCCAAAAATGTCATTAGTTTCTTATGTGATATGGTATGTGGGAATTTCACTTTGTTGGCTTTAAAGTATCACTTCAGCTCATTCATTATATTTACAAATGTTATCTTAAATGGTTTGTGAGCCAGGGTTTATTTTTAAAAATACTGATTTTTGAGATCCAAATTTCAAAAGGCTGTGGTTTGAAAATGCTAAGCGATAGAGTCCTACTCTAAACCAGAAAAATGTCAGGTATGACCCAAAGTATATGGGTGAAATACTTGTATGCATCTAATTTGCATATTATGACGTTATATATTGGCAGTTATGTTATTTTCAGTCCATACAGGATGATGAACATATTATAATAGTTTTTTTTCTTTTTCTGAAAATAATAAATGATTAATAACAGTAACTTGTAAAGCAACATTAGCAAATTATAACTACAACTTCAAATTTACCATAACTAGTAAAATGTATGGATAGAGATATGAGAAATATATACATGTAATGTAGGTGTTTGGTTGCAGAAGCTTTATCTGTTCTTATCTATCCAAATGGCATAGGTTGTAGATTTTCAGAGACTAGTTTCCCCCTCGTTTCTTTCACTTATGTTGGGCAAAGTGTGGGGAAAAATGACGTGTGCTCCGTGTACACTCAGAGAGGCACCAGCAGCGCCGCCGCCCAACAACCACTCATCCCCTGCCACACATGCACTTTCATGCTCGCTGTCATTCTCACTTTCACACGGCTGAAAATAATCTACAGGCAGATGTTCTCCCTCAGAATCATAGTCAGCCTTTACTAAAGACAAAGCTTCATCACTAGTGTATTTTTTATTTGCCATTTTCGTGTTTTCCAGCTAGCATGTAGAGAATGCTGCTTCCACTAAGCCGGTCTCACGGCAATAACACTTGCACTGAGACGCTAACAGAAGACGCATGTTTGAGGTATTTTTCTACGAAAATTTTGAATGGCAACACATGGTAATAGTGGGCTAGAAACAAAGTACAGGGTGTCTGACATCTGGTGGAAGGGAGTGGAATCATGATTTAGCATGTAAACCGGAAGTAGCGGCTGTTTTTTCCAGTTACGTTGCTTGTCGCAATTTTGACTTCTTTTGATACATTTCATGTATCAAATGGAGCTAACCCTCTAAGCGACTTTGGCGCTTAGAGGGTGTTTCTTTTCCTATTATTGAAATGGAGTCTCCAATTTTGATTTAATTTGCATTTGTATATTTTCTAAATACATGATGCCTAAATAGACAGAAGGGCTGACTTTATTTGAGGGGTCATAAAGTTGACTGACACATAAGCAACACATGCTTACATGTGATTTCACAACTATTCAACCATTAATCAAATATTATGTTATGTTATCAGTGTTAAATATGGATGAGGTCACCACTTTGAAGGGCTACAAACATGATGAAGTAATGAAACAGTAAGGCCTAGTTAATCATGATTACAACACTTGGAACAGAATACATGTGCACCGCTGTGACTAATAACTGAAAAATTATGATGATTGAAATACCTTAGTTGTGGCATTAATTCAGGTATTGTTCTTGCATTAAGTTATGCACAAGAGACTGCTAATTCTTGTACATTCCTGATAGTTCATGATTTACGACATTAATTAATTTATGCATTAATTTATGTACCCTTACCATCAAGTGTTGCACAAATTACCATTTGTATTCTACTGTTATTCATCTTTATGGAGAATCATCTTTATACAACTGCAATTTAAATTTACACTTGGAGACAGCATAAAGGGTTCATCTAAAGGAAAGGTCCATGACACTTATGAAAAACCCAATGCATTAATCCAAAAACACATACTGAAAAGAAAAAAACTGATGTAAAGGACACATTATTGATATATAGACAATCATAAACACTAGGTTCCTTCTGTATAAAATGGTTAGAAAGTTTTTACAATAGCTCATTCCTGTCTTGAAGCTGTGAAGCAGGAAGTCAATGAGTTGAAGCTGATTTGATAAATTGGTCTTTTTCACTCATTGCTCATATATTTAACCAAGAACTGAACACTGCCACAGAGAGATCTCAGCACACACAGCTCAATTCTCACTGACACAGCCTGGGAAACCAAAGAAAGAGAAAAAAATCTTTCCAAAAAGGTTACTGTTATAAAGTTGAGCCACCTTAGTAGGCCATTTAGGTTATATTCCAAAATAAGTGCATAGGAAATACTAATTTTAAGCTGCTCTAATCCTTTTTTTAATATTATAACAATGGATGGAATGACTGTGTTATCTAGTGACATAGATTTGTCATCAACTCTGCAGTTCCCCCTCAGCGATACTGAGCTTCTCAGCCTCTTTAAGATCATCGTTTTGGTTGTACAGACCGCAACTTTATTGTTTTGGTTTAGTCTCAGTGCTCTCATCAACAAGTGGCAGCAGGCAGCTGTTTTCAGTGAAAAAGCTCTGATAAACCCACTATACACCACCTGCTCAGAATCAAACAGAAGACACACAGTTAGAGACGAGCTGATGAACTTAGTGGCGCATTTAGCAGCTTAAGAGCCTATACTAATGCTATGTTTCATAGATGAGTGACAAATGAAAGTAAACCCAACATGAAGTGTGTTGGTAAGATTTTTAAAGTGTGTGGAAGTCTATGTAGGGACACACCATTCTTCCAAAAGATATGGAGAATTGTGTTAGTTCAGGCCGACTATAAAAGTCATGCTTTCTTCAGCTGATTGCCAACAGAAGTTTCATTCATGCTTCAGCATCATGGGCTCATTCATCAACTGTCTGGTAACATCTAATCATATAGCCTACAGATTTACAGTGTAGCCAGTATACCCTTTTCATTGAAATGATTGTCAAAACTACAAAACTATAACGCATGTTGTGAAAAGGATGAATTTTTATTAAGTGGTAGTGTGGAGTGGAAGCACCCACACATTAGCTTGATAATCAGACTGACCTGCCATTTTGTTTATGTTCATATTCAGTCTGACGTATTTATGTTAGGTGGTTCCATTTGCGCTATTTTGCCCCAACCAATCAGCAGAGACTGAGTTATTGATCTGCGGATTGATCAGAGGATTTTAGGAACAGTTACATACATTTTCTTTATATCAATTCTAGCAATTTGTTCATGTAAGATTTGCTTTTTTACATTTAAGTCGACTTACAACGACAAACATAGCAAGGATTCTCGCTGTTACAGGAGAATGATGTCCCCATTCTTTATCCTCAGAGCAGAGCTATGTTTCATACGCGGTCAGTGAGTACAACACCAAACATATTTGAATCATCTGCGATGTGGGCAGTGATTCAGAGTTCTAGAACAAGGCTACTCACATTACATTATGAAATAAACGTCTTTAAGTGTAAAGATGTAAAATAGAGGTGTTTATATTTCTGCTGGGAGACTATAAAGAAACTGAAGCACATTACAAATAGCAGCAGCGGTGAGGCTGAGTTCAGTTCATTAGTACATTGAAAGCCCTCTCTAATGGTATATGTGATCTACACTACCCACATGCAGAAAAGCCTGTGTCCATATCTATCACTCATTAACATTCTCTTTACCTCTCCATGATATAGATTTGACTCCAGAAATGAGCACCCTTTTATTTCCTTCTACCCACACGCTCCGTTTCTTTCCTTCCATTATCATGGTGCTAACTCGATGTTTCCTCCTTCACTGCTTTTTTTTTTTTCCCCAGTGCTCACCCGCTGTCACTCTGGGTTAATGCAGGAACATTGGTATTCTTGTGCTGAAACACAGGACAGAAGATGGGATGTGTAGCAGGTCAAGTCTGCCTCGCTTTCATCCTGGTGCCTTTGAACAGATAAAGAGACTAATTGCATTTGCATAATCACTCTAAGACAAAATCACACACACACAAGACTGAGCACACACACTTCTCAAGAACGGTAAGTGTGCACTTTCAGAGATGAAGATTAAAGTGTTGAGTTACACTCGCCACGAACATAAAAACATTTACACACTACACACAGTCCACGGCAGACTGAAAGTAACAAGCCACTTTACTAAGTAACTATGTAATATTACTTGCCGATGGGAATGTCATTAGCTTTGCAAGTAGTTAGTTATAAACTTAAGGATTAGACAAATTAACATTTTGACTTGCTGATGGTGCCAGATGAAAAGCCAGGGGATCACCAAAGTTATTGCAATTCATCCTGAGGGGGACATTAATGTGTGGACCAAATTTCATGGCAATACATCCAATAGTTGTCAAACCACAAATGTCAACCTGTTGGTGGTCCTAGAGGAAAAGTCTGCGGACCAAAGTCAGTAGGATTTATCCTCTGGCCACCAAATATTATGGATATCTATCAAATATTTGTTGAGATATTTTAGAACCAATGTGGTGGATCGACCAACTTGACCGACATTGCTATCCCTAAAGTAATACCACTAACGTGGCTAAAAACATCAACGTAAGAAAAAACACACATGGAGCAAAACTCTAATTTAGTATGATATTCTTGTTTTGTGCCTCCACATACATTGATTCCTTGATGAGTTCCAGCGGAGGGAAATGTCCTGGTAGTTGCAAATTGGTTAGTTGGTTTGTTGCTTGTGGTGTTTCTGCAGTGGCTGGCTGAGCAACCTCTGGATGTGTGTGGATGCTGGGGGTGTGGCACAGTGGAGACAGCCTCCTGTCTACACAGCTGACTGCAATCCACAATCAAGTGGCCATGTATTTAGAGTGCTACTCTCCACCCCATCCCTGCCAGATCGTCTGCTTGCCTTGTGGTAACGTCAAAAAGAGCCCCGCTAGAGATTAGTTTAAACTCTGGTGTTTTTCTATCCTGCATAAAATTAATTACGTTTCTCTGTGTCCAGGTCTGCATCCATCTCGTCACTCCACCAAATTGGCTCAGCCAGATCTACACCTGTCAGTCTCCCGTCCCATCCATGCCAAACCCCTGCCTCGTCTCTACTGCCGCTCCGATCCCCTGCTTCCCTCTCAATCCTCCCCAAACCAAGCCACAATAAACTCCTTGCACTCCACTCTTGGTCCGTATCTGAGTCCATTCTTTCCGCAGATCATAACAGAACGATCTGGCCATCAAACATGGACTCCGTGGACCCAGATCAGGATGCCCTCACTCAGCCGAACCTTCTGGCAGAGCAAGAAACAAGTCTGGGACAACATGAGGAGCTCATTTGCACTCTCACCGAGCAGAACCAGTTCATGATGGCCCAATTAGCACAGCTGACTTCACAGTTGGCTCTCCTTACCTCCCGTGCCGCCCTTCCAGAGCCGGCTGCCGCTTCGCACTGCTGCCCGCGACTCTGCCAGCACCGTCTCCCGGCCACCAGACCCCCGCGCCGCCCCGTGAGTCCCATCCCGCTGATCCAGCGCCCTTTTCCGGGGATCTGGAAGGATGTCGAGGGTTCCTGTTTCAGTGTACGGCAGTATTCCGACAGCATCCCCTGACGTTTCCCTACTGTCAATCGAAGGTATATTATGTACTGGGGTTGCCTTAGTGTGGGCGGAGGCGATAAACATCAACACACCGCTCTCCACGCTTACCTTTGAAAGATTTTCGTCCATGCTTAGCAATGTCTTTGTCCACCCCGACCATCGGGGCAACGCTGCCTCCAGGCTGTTGAGTCTAGGTCAAGGTTCCACACCCTCGCCACGGAGACTGGGTGGAACGCGGAGGCACTAATGAGCGCCTTCCAGAATGGTCTGAATGAGAATCTGAAAGACGAGTTGGCTACCCACGAGGAGCATAGGGAATTCAACGCTCTTGTTTTCCTGGCCACGCGGGTGGACAACCAACTGCGGGAACGCTGCCGGGCTAAGGCGGTGTCCTCCTGTCCGTCCACGCTCTCGCCTCTGGGTCTGTCCTTTGGTGCAGCCTGGGCCCCGTCTATAGCCCACCGGCTCGCTCCGGCCCCATCCCCTTGTCCTCAGGAGAAGAACCAATTCAGCTGGGTCAGACGCACCTTTTGGCCACCGAGAAGGCACGACGACAGCAGGCGGGTGCGTGCTTTTACTGCAGTAGCCCGGACCATTGCGTCGCCGCCTGTCCAGTGCAGCCAAAAGAGGGCGCTCGCCGCTAATGGTGTGGGTAGCGGTGAGCAAAACAGCCCGACCACTTCCCCCCATTCTCTCCTGACCATGCTCCGCTACCAACAATCCGTGTTCTCCCTCCCAGTGCTGATAGACTCTGGGGCTGACGACAACTTCATGGACCAGGACTGTGGCATCCAGTGGGGCGTGGCTAGTGAGCCCCTGGAGACCCCGCTCTTAGCCCACACACTGGATGGCTGCCTGTTAGCCAAGGTGACCCACTGCACCATTCGCACTACTCATTGGTCCTGGCTGGGAACCATCACGAGGTCCTGCAGTTTAACCTTATCCCCTCGCCTCATGCCCCTCTGGTCCTAGGACACACGTCGCTAACCCGACACAACCCACATTTCAACTGGGAGAAGGGAGAAATATGGGGTTGGAGTGCCTCCTGTCACACGACATGTTTGAATTTGGCGTTAACGGCGACCCAGAACTCTGACAGTTTTTTCAAGTTTAAGGCACTGGACCTCTCCACAGTCCCCAGGGAATACCAAAATTTGGGGGGGGTCTTCAGCAAGGACCACGCCGTGTCTCTGCCCCCTCATCGCCCATACAACTGTGCCATCGACCTCCTCCCAGGCGCCCCGTTGCCAGTGAGCCGGTCTTTTCAGTTTGTCCAAACCAGAATGCGAAGCTATGGAGAAGTTTATAGCTGAGTCCCTGGAAGCCGGGCTCATCAGACCATCCACCTCCTCACTGGGAGCAGGATTTTTTTTGTGGAGAAAAAGGACAAGACCCTGCGTGTGTGCTATGTATCGACTTCCGGGGACTGAACAACATCTCCATGAAAAACCACTACCCACTTCCCCTGCTCAACTCGGCCTTCAAACTGCTCCACGGGGCCACCGTGTTTACCAAACTGGACCTGCGGAACGCATAAAATCTGGTGCGGATCCGGGAGGGGGACGAGTGGAAGACAGTGTTCAACACCCCTTTGGGATGGTTCAATTACTTAGTAATGCCCTTCGGCCTAACAAATGCCCCCGCCACCTTTCAGGCCTTGATTAACGACGTCCTCCGAGACTTCCTGAATCGGTTCATCTTCGTATACCTTGACGACATCCTGATCTCCAAGTCCCTACCAGAACATATCAATCACGTCCGCGAGGTCCTCTCCCGGCTGTTAGAAATCCAGCTATTCGCCAAGGCGGAGAAATGTGAATTCCACATTCAGTCAGTCATCCGCCCGCATTCCAGGATGAAGCCCGATCCCGCCAAAGTCCGGGCGGTAGAAGCTTGGCCAATCCCCACCCACCGGAAGCAGCTTCAACACTTCTTGGGCTTCGCCAGCTTCTACCGCCGCTTCATCCGGAACTAGCAGCACCCCTTACCAGGCTTACCTCCCCTCGTCAGCCGTTCCTGTGGTCACCCGCCACGGCCGAGGCATTCCAGAAACTCAAAGACCTGTTCACGGCTGCACACGTGCTCGTACAACCCAACCCAACCCAAACCAGCAATTCATAGTAGAAGTGGACACCTCTGACATGGGAGTGGGAGCAGTCCTGTCACAGCCCTCAGGTCCACATCAGAGCCTACATCCATGTGCCTTCTTCTTTCGATGCCTCTCCTTGGCGGAACGAAATTATAACGTCAGTAACCAGGAACTGCTAGCCATGAAACTAGCCCTAGAGGAATGGAGGCATTGGCGGGAGGGGGCAGAGCAACCATTCGTGGTTTGGACCAACCACAAGAACCTCGCCTACATCCAGTCTGCCAAAAGACTGAATTCCCGACAAGCCTGGTGGGCGCTGTTCTTCACTCGGTTCAACTTCACCATCACCTATCGCCCCGGTTCACGGAACATCAAGCCAGATGCCTTTTCCCGGGTTTCCATGCCCCAACCGAGTCTAAGACAGAGCTTCAGACAATACTACCCTCTCCCTGCGTCGTGGCCGCCCTAACGTGGTAGATTGAGTCCGTCGTCAAGGAAGCACAACACACAAAACCTGACCCCGGGGGGGGGCAAAATTGTTTATTTGTGCCCAAAGATGTCCAATCACAAGTCCTGCGCTGGGTACACTCGTCCCGTTTTTCTTGCCACCCCGAAATTGGGCGCACCCTCAGCTTCCTCAGGAGACGGTTCTGGTGGCCCAACATGGGAGCGGACACCCGGGCTTTTGTGGCGGCTTGCACAGTCTGCACATGGGGCAAAAGCCCCCATCGTTGCCCCCCGGGCCTTCTATGTCCTCTCCCCATTCCTAGTCACCTCTGGACTTTGTGACTGGACTTCCCCCGTCACAAGGAAACAGTCATACTCACGGTGGTTGACCGATTTTCCAATGCGGCCCATTTCCTCACCCTACCCAAACTTCCCACCGCCCTCAAGAAGGCTGATGCGGTGGTGCAACACGTCTTCCGCCTGCACGGAATACTTATGCACATCGTGTCCGACCGGGGGCACGTTTATCTTGCAGGTTTGGAAAGAGTTTTGCAAAGCCCTGTGAGCAGGTTTGGAAAGAGTTTTGCAAAGCCCTGTGAGCAACGACCAGTCTGTCCTCCGGTTTTCACCCTCGACCACATAATCAACCCCATTACAGTTCGACTTAAACTGCCTAAGAGTCTCAGGGTCCACCCATCGTTTCATATTTCCCAGATCAAGCCTGTCCATGCCAGCCCTTTGTACCATTATACTCTATTGCATGGATAGCTGATCATACACAGTAGATTTAAAAACAATTCTAAAAATGATTAGGTTAATTATATTTATAATTTTACTCGTATAACTGGATGAGTAAAACTTGCAGTGTTTCATTTAACACAATCACTACAACTGAGGTTCCCAACAGGTCAAAGTTTTCATCCACTTAGTGGTCTCTTTTGTTTCCACAAATGAAAACATCTTGCCAAGATATCATTCACTGCTGTGTCTAGTACTCGTTGGTCCTCATTCATTAATTAACTGTTCATCGCTGCATTCATTGCATTTATTCATTGGTGCATTTATTCATTTATTTTTATGTTTAGTAGTTTTTAGTTGTGTGTGTATATATAGTTAGTAGTTTAATAAACCTGTGATTTATAAGGAAGTTGATTCCATAGCTTGTGTGTATTTATTGTATTTGTATTTGAGTGAAGACCCTAGTGGCAACCTCCAGAATACTGAGACTGAATTAATTAATTTACCCTTTTCTAAGAGTGGTTGTATCTCAAAGTATAAATACTGATAATTTTTGATAACCAAAGTTGAATGCAATCACTTTTCTTCATCTTTTGAAACAATTCATGTGTTTACGATGCATATTTTGGTGCCCCTTGAGGGCCCTTTGTTAACAACTTTGATACCTTGTAAATAGGCCTCAGCTTTTTAAACTAGATGGCCCCCATCCTACCCAGGACGTCTCACGCCTTCTATCAACCAACATCAAACTGACTTGTGAGGCTCTTAACTCCTGACCTGTTGTGAGTCCACCTGACTGTACCTCCCTAGTACTCCTGTTAAGATCATGCCTAGATATAATACCCACTACCCTATGCATTATGTGTCTTCCACTGCTAGGTAAGATAATTTAATTACAGTCTGCTCTAGTAATTCCAGTTCAGCTAAGCCCTTAATTCCAGTTGTCTTTACTCTTGTAAACGCTCAGTCCGTGTCTAATAAAGCACTCGTTCTCAATGATATAATTACATCCCATAACTAAGACATCCTATTTCTTACTGAGACCTGACTCAAACCTGGGAAGTGCTGCCCTCTACTGGAGCCCTGCCCACTTTAACAGTTTTGAAATCTTAGCTTTTAAAATTGTATTGTATTTGCTGTGTAATAATTTATCAACCAAATTCAAATATGTGTTTTCGCATGATTTCTCTGAGTTACTGTGCCCTCTTGTGCTTAAATTTGATAGGGCCATTATAGTTGGTGACTTTAACATTCATATTGATGATCTTTCTAACTAATTTGTCACAAATTTTTTTGAAACATTTCGAAAATCTTTTGCAGCCTGTCTCTGGTCTGACACATAGCCGCAGACACACCCTTGACTTAGTTTTTACTCTACTTTAACTTTTTTTAATACATGTCTCTTAATCCCTAAAAAAGATTGATTGTATCTCTGTCCATAAAGTGTTACATTCGATACACCCTTTCTACTCATTAAAATAACCTGGAAACGTATAATCCACTGGCATCTTTAAGGAGCAGTCAATAGCCTCTTTTTACATCTACTGCTCTAGTCTGGCAAATTGCCCTCCTCACTTTGATAGTTGTTTAATGATTTGTGTAAATCAGCCCTTGACTTTTCCGCTCCATTCACCTCCATGGCTGTCTTAGTTATTAATACAATATATTGGATCAATGATATCATCAGATAAGAAGGGAATATATACAAGCCAAACGTAGATGGAAAAAAATCTAAACACGAAGTTCACCACCTCCGTATGAAGGAGCTTTTGTTGAAACTGAACCAGATTATTAAAGTTATCTGTCTACTTCTGACTTGATTACTAGTAACAAACACGATGCAAGATTTCTGTTTTGTACTATTATCCAGCTTGTAAATCCATCTCTTCCTGTCATTCCTGCCTCATCTTCAATGGACTGTGGAAACTTTTTTTTTGGCAAGATTGATGGTCTGAGGTCCCATTTTGCGCTGACTGTGTTATCCTCTGCACCATTCAGCCATCCTATTTAATTGTCTGAATTTGTCCCTATTTCCCTGCAGATATTTTTTTAGCCACTTCTTAAAAAAATGTTCTCTCTATCCAGTCCAGTTAGAGAGCTCTAGACAAATTTGTAAGCTTCCTTTTCTCATCCAAAATCTTTGAAAAAATTGTTACAGACTCCTGAAATTCGTTGAGGGTGAAAAAAATCTTTCATACATTTTACTCTGGAACAGCCCCCCCTACCTGAACCCGAGTGGTGTTCTGTTATTGGACTTCTGTTCTAGTCATGGTTTGTCCATAACGAACACCATCTTCAAGCATAAGGGTGTCCATCAGTGCACGTGGCACCAGAACACCCTAGGTCGGAAGTCAATGATCGACTTTGTGGTTGTTTCATCTGACCTCCGGCCGTATGTCTTGGACACTCAGGTGAAGAGAGGGGCGGAGCTGTCAACTGATCACCACCTGGTGGTGAGTTGGATCCACCCAAACGTACTGTGAGGGTCTGCTGCGAATGTGAGTCTCCAGTCAGAGAGATCTTCAACTCCCACCTCCGGCAGAGCTTCAACCAAATCTCGAGGGAGGCTGGAGACATTAAGTCAGAGTGGACCATGTTCTCCACTTCTATTGTCGACGCGGTTGCTTGGAGCTGTGGCCACAGGTTTTCTGGTGCCTGTCGTGGCGGCAATCCCCGAACCCGGTGGTGGACTCCGGAAGGAGGGGATGCCGTCAAGCTGAAGAAGGAGCCTGGTTGGCTCGGGAGACTCTGGAGGCAGCTTATGGGTACTGGAGGGCCAAGTGAGCTTTAGCCCGGGTGGTTGCAGAGGCAAAAACCCGGGTCTGGGAGGAGTTTGGTGAGGCCATGGAGAAGGACTTTTGTCAGCCTCGAAGAAATTCTGGCAAACCATCCGGCACCTCAGAAGGGGAAAGCAGTGCCCTGCATACACTATTTACAGTGGGGGTGGGAATCTGCTGACTTCGACTTGGGACATCCTTGGACGGTGGAAGGAGTACTTCGAGCATCTCCTCAACCCCACCGGCATGTCTTCCATTGCGGAAGCAGAGGCTGAGGGCTCGGTTGTGGACTCGTTGATCTCCCGGGCTGAGGTCACTGAGGTAGCTGAGAAGCTCTTCGGTGGCAAGGCACCCGGGGTGGATGAGATCCGCCCTGAGTACCTCAAGTCTCTGGATGTTGTGGGGCTGTCTTGCTTGACACACCTCTGCAACATCGCGTAGCGGCTGGGGGCAGTGCCTCTGGACAGGCAGACTGGGGTGATGGTCCCTCTGTTTAAGAAGGGGGACCGGAGGGTGTGTTCCAACTACAGCGGGATCATACCATGGTTCTCAGCCAGAAAAAGGTGGCTTGTCCCCTTCAGGTTGGTGGAGAGCTCCTGCCTCAAGTGGAGATGTTTAAGTATCTTGGGGTCTTGTTCACGAGTGAGGGTAGGACGGAGCGGGAGAGCGACAGGCGGATCAGTGCATCCTCTGCAGTGATGTGGTCGATGTACCAGTCTGTCGTGCTAAAGAAAGAGCTGAGCTGCAAGGCGAAGCTCTCTATTTACCAGTCGATCTATGTTCCAACTCTCACCTATGGTCATGAGCTTTGAGTCATGACCGAAAGGACAAGATCCCGGATACAGGCGGCCGAAATGAGTTTCCTCCGCAGGGTGGCTGGGTGCTCCCTTAGAGATAGGGTAAGGAGCTCGGTCACTTGGGAGGAGCTCAGAGTAGAGCCGCTGCTCCTCACATCGAGAGGAGTCAGCTGAGATGGCTCGGGCTTCTGTTCCGGATGCCTCCTTCCGGGCTTGTCCAACCGGGATGAGGCCACGGGGAAGACCTAGGACACGCTGGAGGGACTCTCGGCTGGCCTGGGAACGCCCCGGTATTCCCCCGGAAGAGCTGGAGGAAGTGTCGGGGGAGAGGGAAGTCTGGGTGTCTCTGCTCAGACTGCTGCCCCTGAGACCCAGCTCTGGATAAGCGGTAGAAGATGGATGGATCTTCTTTTCCTTTCGGCTGTTCCCTTTCAGGGGTCGCCACAGCGAATCATGCGCCTCCATCTAACCCTGTCCTCTGCATCCTCTTCACTCA
>CM022490.1:2697158-2716008 GCA_011952105.1 Coreoperca whiteheadi
GGTGGTTCTAGGAGGGGTCTCTCAGACACAGAACATGAGAAATTAAAGAAAAAGGTGTACTTTTCTTCTCACCCGTCGGGGAGAAAGAAAGGACTGTATCCTAATTCATAGGCAGGTAAATTTTACCTTAGCAACGTCTCATAAGGATACAGAGGGAAGATTAATTTTAGTATATGGCTCCATAAATGCCATTAATGGTTCACGTATATGCACCAAATGATGACAGGCCTGCTTTTATTAAAAATGTTTTTAACATAATCTCACAGTATAACTCTGGGATATTATTAATGGGAGGGGATTTCAATTGTGTTATGTCACAACATTTGGACAGACAATCCAGCTCTACTTCACTCTCCCATATGATAAATTGCTAAGAGCTTTATAAAATAGAAGACATGAAGATATTACCAATGACAGTTTCGGACCATTCACCCATGGAATTTATTTGGAACATAGGACACAGTCAATCTTCCAAACAATGGAGATTAACTGCCTCATTCCTTAATGAAAAAGAATTTATCTCTTTTGTCACAACATAACTTAAATGATATCTAAATATAAATTACTCTAACGAGTTTTCACCACTAATAGTATGGGATTGTGCAAAATTTTCTCATATGCAAGCGCCAAGGACTAGCTAAACAAAGAGAATTAGAAAACACTATGAAAAACCTGGAGCCACAACATAAACAAACAATTACTAAATAAAATAAAGGATGTGAGAAGAGAATATAATAGTTTAATAGCTGATAAGCTCAAAGGCAATCTAAGATTTATTAATGAAAGATATTATGAGCATGGCAATAGGGCTAGTAGATTGTTAGCAATTAGATTAACAAAGTAAAGATCTTCAAACATCGTACAAAAAATTAAATCTTGTGGCTCTTTTAATCCCTGTACCAAATCTGATGACATTGCAGAATCCTTTGCAGATTTCTACAAATCCCTCTACAAAAATTCAGATACTTGCTCTGGTGACAATATTCTGGCATCATTCCTAAAGGTGCGTTTACACAGGACGCGAATGAAGCGATTCGCGCGAATGATTTACATGTGGGTCACAAATGACGCGAATTGAGGGAGTTGAAAAATCCGAACTTTGGCCGCGTTAACCAATCAGGAGCTTGCTTGAGTAGTGACATGACTAGGAGCGGAGGTAGAAATCTGAACAACAATGGAGGACAAAATAATAGTTGCACACCCTGGTACAGTAAATGTAAATGGACTGTACTTGTATAGCGCCTTTCTAGTCATCCGACTACTCAAAGCGCTTTCACACTACATTTCACATTTACCCGTACACACACATTCATACACATGGCGGGAACTAACTGCTCATCAGTACAAATTAAACTAATCTTGCACACTCACACACTGAAGGTACAGCTTCAGGAGCAATTTGGGGTTCACCATCTTACTCAAGGATACTTTGACACATGGATGGGGGAAGGCGGGATCGAACCAATGACCTTCCAATTGGTAGACGACCTGCTCTGCCACCAAGCCACAGTCGCCCCAGTAGGTGGCGGCATGCACCTGAACAAGTTGGTTGCGACCCGCCATAAAAACCAGAGAGAGAAAGTACGATATGTCCTCGTATCATTATAAAAACAGGAAACTTTTGGACAAAAGTGAGTAAGGAGGTCAGACAATCTGGTAAATTGAAAAAACATTCTTTACTCAATGCGTCTGTTGTGTAGTGAATGTACACGCAAATGGAGTGAATTTCATGCGTGAATGACGCGAATAAACTCAAAAGCGTCCAACTTAACCTGTTCTGGGGCAACATCAGTACGGCACTGCAGTGCAGCATCTCATTCCGCTTTATCAGGGAACAGGGTTACAATCAAGTAATCCCAAGAGTTCCCTTTCAAAAGCTTCACTCGATGCTGCATGAAGTATGCATATGGGAACGGGAATACCCACGCCGCCGTACTGATGGTGTCCAGACCCCCTACAACTATAGGTGTGTACAAAGCGCTGGAGGCCTCAGCTTGTGATGCTGACTCAAGGACATGGGAGCCCGGAGTCGAATGAGCATGTGTGCAGAGACGACGAACCTGCCGCATCACAAACACGGTGGAGGGCAGAAGGTTTCCAGAGTGACAGGATATGCAGTCGAGAAAGGAACGTTAGGCAGGTAGTCAGGATGAGGATGCCAAATCACTTTCACCAAACCTGGGGCAAAGTCTAAGCAGGATGGCGACACCGACAGAGCCTGCATATCCCCGTTCCTCCTCAAAGAAGTTATTGCCATAAGAAAAAACATCTTTTGTTATGGTTTTGGGGTGTATAGGGTGTTTTTTGGGTTCTTGTGGAGTGTTTTGGTTGAGCTATGTTCTTGTCTTATTTTGAAATTGTCTGTTTAGTCTATTTTTTGGTCTTTATTCTGGGTCTTCCTGTTTTATTTTGATAAGGTGTCTGTTCCCTCTTGTGTCAGTCTATTTTACTTCCTGCCCCTGATTCCCTGAGTGTGTTTCATTGTGCACCTGTGTCCCGTTGTCTCCCCTTCCCTATGAGTATTTAGTCTGTGTGTTCTCCCTGTGTCCTTGACAGATTGTCTTTGCACTTTCCTGTGTTTCTTTGAGGAGTTGGTTTTCTTTGTGGATTTTTGGATTTTGCCTGCCTTTTTGGCTTCTCTGTTTGTCTGCCTACCTGGTAATTATTAATAAATACTCAACGCCTTGACGTCATCTGTCTGCATCGGGGTCGTCTTTCACTCCCTTCTAGTTACCAACCTCCTCTCAACGCAACATCTTCGGATCTGGCAGGAACATATGTCTCTGTGTTAGCGAGTGAAAATATGATGGTGCAGAACCAGTGGTGGTCTTGTAGGCTAAGAGCATCGCTTTGAACTTGATGCGGACGACAACAGGGAGCCACTGTAACCTAATGAAGAGAGGAATTATGTGTGCTCTCTTCGGTTCATTGAAGACCACTCTTGCCTCTGCGTTCTGGATCATCTGCAGAGGATTGGTTGTGCAAGCAGGGAGTCCAGCCAGTAGCGCATTGCAATAGTCCAGTTTGGACAAGACAAGAGCCTGAACTAGGACTTGTGTAGACTGCTCAGCTAGGAAAGGTCTGATTTTTTTTTTTTTCCTGACGTTGTAGAGGATGAATCTACAGGACCGGGTGGAGGTGGTGACATGGCTTTTGAAGTTTAGATGATCATCAATTACCACCCCCAGATTTCTGGCCATGCTGGATGGTGTAGCGGTCAATGAGCTAAGTTGAATGGAGAGATTGTAGTGAATCTTTGGGTTGGCCGAGCTCACAACCAGTTCCGTTTTGTCGAGATTCAGTTGCAGGTGATGGTCTTTCGTCCAAAGCGAGATGTCCCTCAGGCATGCCGAGATGCGAGCAGAGACCGTTGACTCGGAAAAGCCATGCTTCTGAATGACCAAGCCAAGAGATGTCATGGAGAAGGGTAGCGGCCCAAGCACCCCTGTATTGAGATGTTCAGACTCAGAGACAACAGAGGTACAATTTGAACCATTGCAACGTGATTCCAGAGACACCATAGCACTGAGAGAGGACAGGAGGATGTAGTGAGTAACTGTGTCAAAGGCAGCAGACAGATCCAGTAAGATAAATGCAGATGAATTGGATGTCATCTTTGCCAGTCTCAGGGCTCCGTGGAATGGCCGCTCTTGAAACCAGACTGGTTTGGTCCAGAAGGTTGTTCTGGACGAGTCCTTTCTCTCACAGCTGGCTGAACACAACTCGCTCCAGAGCTTTGGCAATGAAGGAAAGGCGGGAAACCGGTCTGTAGTTTTCTAATAGTGTCCGATTGAGAGTGGCTTTCTTCAGTACCGGTGTGATGTGGGCTTCCTTGAAAGCTGTGGGGAACGACCCAGTGGAGAGAGATGAGTTGATGATGTGGGTCAGGGCAGGGACAACAGATGGAGAGATGGCTTGAAGGAGATGGGTGGGGATGGGATCCAGGTTGATGCAGCCAGGTTGTTGAAGTCCGCAGCCTGTGGCTTTCCAAGGTGGATGTTGAAGTCCCCAAGTACCACCAGAGGAGTGCAATCTTCAGGGAAGGATGAAAGGAGTACATCCAAATCCTCCAAGAAATGTCCAAGCTGACCTGGGGGTGATAGATGACTACAAAGTGACAGGGTGGGTGATAATGAAAGAAGGAAACTCGAAGGAGCTGTTGTCACACAAGGGTGTTCGCTGTTTGAACTTCCAGTCATTAGGGATAAGCAGGTCGGTTCGACCACATCATATTGCGATGCGAGGACTGTGGGAGAAAGTGTGATTGCGGGAGTGGCAGAATCCTCAGGTTTGATCCACATTTCTCTAAGTGCTACAATTTGAAAGATCAGAATGATTAACAAAAGCTGTAATGAAATCAGCTTTGTTCACAGCAGACTGGTAGTTCCACAAGCCTGTTGGGGAAAGTAGAAGGGGCAGTTGTGGACAGTGGTCCAACGTGCATATTATGAACATTGCATTGCCTTTGCCTTTCTGTGCTGTAATGACAGTAGGGATTTGAAAACACATTGTGTAAGAGCACAAGGGGAATATGCAAGACACATTTAATAGCAAACAGGGATACATTATAAAGTGCGAACAATTAGTACAAAAAAGTGCATTACTCAAGTGCCCTGTGGTTGAGTCCCTGCTCGGTGGAGTCAAGTGCAGGTCGAGGCAATGGTCTTTACTCTCTTCGGTCTTCACGCTTAAATACCCGTATGATTTAAGTGATTGAATTCAGCAGGACAAGCCTCTGGTCACCTGGAAACAAACCACGAGACCAATCGATACTAAACGCTATTATGCAATAACGCCACTCACCAAAACGTTGATAAACAAGTGGTTTCTTAAAAAAACAACACTACACTAAACTTAAAGACACGAATCAAACACACTTACAGTTCTTGTAGGCTTCAGCTGCAAAATTGCTTCTCCAGTATCTCTTCCATTTGGTTTAAATTCTGTATCCCCCAAAATTTCCTTCAAATAAATTATTTCATCTTACTTTAGGTTCATTACCATGACAATCCTTCTCCACGTTTTAACTGTACTGGTGACACAATAGTTATCTATCCTACTAAATGTTTTTTCATTCCCACACAATATTATTGAACCTAATAATTGTCCTAATTCCATTTCAATTCCTTTCTATTTCTGATTTGCTGTGTCACACATTCACATCATTAAGTGCTTAATCTGAGCAGCATCGAAATAGTTACTCAAATCTTGCAATGCCAACCCTCCAAATGTTTTTTTTAATTTCACTCTTGTCTTTTTGTCTTCCCATTCAAATTTAAGGTGAGTTGTATCACACTTCCTAAAATACTTGGGTGGTATATAAGATGGTAGGTTTTGGTAAATGAACAAAAATCTGGGAAGTGTAGTCATTTGGACATCCTATAACCTGATCTACCAATCTCAATAGTTATTTCATTTGTAACCGGAATATGAGCTATATTTTCCTATTTATTCCATTAACAATGGTAATGATTTGTTGCTATTTGTTTGGAACACCATCACATCATCCTCATTAAGTGCTAATTTATGTTCTTTTTCTCCAGTTATTGTTTTATTTTTTCTAATGCTTTCTGCCAAGGGTTCCATGCATGATGCAAATAATACTGTTATAAACTTATTATGAAATGAGACTCATAAGGCTTTTAGACTGTTGTTAATTTACTCTTATTTTTATTGTCTTTATTTGACAGTGAATGGTGGAGAGATGACAGTAACGGGGGGAGAGAGAGGCGGTATAACATTGCAACACAGGTTCCCAACTGGATTCTAACTAGGAACATTGGGATTTCACAGTCATAGACATCTAGGCCACTAGGATGTCCCGTGAGAAAGCCTTTTATTCAGTCCAAAGTAAGCATATCACATTTTTCTTCAAGAAAAAATAGGAAAAACATAACTACAGGGTTTGTTTTGTGTCAGCTTCAGGTCTCAAATTTGATAGTACAAGTTGGGTTTAGCCAGGTCAGATATTAAAGACAGACTTGGGCTAGGTTCAGGTCTCAGAAGTCTAGTCTACACATGACTATCAATATGATGCACAGAGTCTGCATGCATATTCCTACCTTTGTGTGTACACCGTCTTCTTATTGAACATGGGCAGTTTTATGGATCTGGCCCCTGCATTTTATAAACTTCTACGTTTTTAGACATTGTGCGATTTAATGTTCAATAATTCTAACTCATGTGGTTGGAAGTGAGTTTGTTTTTCTCTCTGCTTCCTCCAACAAACTATTCAAAGCTACATCACACTTGTGCAGTGTAAGTCTTTAGCACCCATCTGTAGCTCTTAGCACAAATGGTGAAAGGTGACAGTTTGGGAGATGAATATGACTCAAAATTTCCAATCGAAACTGAAAAAAAAAAAATCTGTTGGTAATCTCATATCATAGTGGCAAGAATGAAAGCCTGGAGCGATACCAGTGGGAGGGCATTCTTCAGAATACAGCGTTCACACACTTAACCGCTGTGCGAATCCAGAGCACAGCTTCTTCATAATAAGATGCATTCATGCACCCATTCAAAGGAAGCTCCACACTGTGCATTCTATAGCTCAAATGCTTTTTGTTCCATGTAGATGCATGGTAATTTCTCCAGTTCTTTACAATTAGTTGAATGTATCTTTTCGCCTCACTCCTATACTGGGCCATTATCACTTTTCCAGTTCAGGTAGACTGTACATGATAAACAGTATGGCAGTCAAACACTCCCACACCTTGCTGCTTCATAACAATAATATTACATTTTGTAATGGCATAAAAAATGTGACCGATTATTTGCACACATCTCTTCTTCCTCCTTGCCCCCTCTTTCCATCACTTTTCTCCCAGTGAGCTCAGGTTGAGAAAGAGCTCTGATATTTTAAGCATGTTAACCTATTAAATGATTGATTACCACATTTAAGTCTGTTTAATTTTTAATCACAGCTCAAATGATGTATTTAATGGGCCCAGGCCTTGATGAAGATGCCTGTTAAATAAGGTGGGTGTTGGGAGGGAGGATGAGGAAGTCCAAAAGCAGCACTTCCTCCACTTTCACTTTATGTCTCAGATATGTGATTTCAGTAAAACATTTTTTTAAATCTGCACTCATGAATATTTTTATATTACCAATAGATCAAACGACTACGACTGTAAAAGTCGCTCATAGTGATGAATAGGAATGGCTGCCAATAGCCAGTTCCATTTTGGAACTTATTTTTGAGTCTGCAAAGTGCTCAGATTCTTTAAAAGTGTTTTCTTGCAAACAAATAAAAGAGACGTTTATATTCAGTGTTTCTCACCAAAATGCATTGTACATTTGCAAAGCCGATACCTTAAGTCCTGCATTGTTCACATTGTTTAAGTGTCACTGTGGGTGGTGCGACCGCCCCAGGAACAGAGGGAAGAGAGTTGGGATAAGAGCTAAGCTAACCAAGCGTCTGCTCCACTACCCAGCCTATTCCTGGATAATGTCTGGTCACAGGAAAATGTGTATGAAGGTGCAGTACCAGTAGGGGGCGATAATGGTGGGAGCAGGGGATGAACGTAGTATAAAGAATGACAAAGTTCACGTATGGAGGAGGTCAGGGTGGATAGATGGGTCAAACACCGGCCTTTTAGAGACCTGGGGCCTCGTTTATAAAGCGTGTGTACGCACAAAACGGGGCTGGAAATGTACGTATGCCAGTTCCCACGCAAAGGTTGTGATCTATAAAAAACAAACTTGACGGGAGAATGTGCGCACCTTGAAGCAATCTTTGAGTCGTGCGTGCCGTACGCACAGTCTGGAGACAAAGGGAATTGGCGACACAGATGGTGAGGTCGTGAACTGATGTTAGATTGTAGAAAATAAATGTGAGAAGAACGATTAGGCCATAAGAATTAATGATATTTAATCTTCATTCCATATTATATATGTTATATCCACATTGTCATGAAGATTAAATCCGAACAGTTTGGTTAGATTTAGGAAAATATCATAGTGAGGAACCCAGCCCGTCACCTGAAATTTTTCTCATCAAGCTTTATTTTGAAAGTCTAACCATTGCGTATTTATTATTATTAACCTGAGAACGTGTTGAAAACGTGACAACACCACGGTTGACCAGCGAGTGTATTACACGCTTTGGCGTGATACCGGGTTACCATTGGAGGGATCAACACTATTCATCCACAAGATATACGGTCATGTATATATACACAACCTTTATTTAATCAGGTCATCTCACTCAGATCAAGAGCTATTTTGCAAGAGAGACCTGAGTACAGTAGATAGAAAGAAAATCAAACATAGCCAGACATAACATGGCATTTACAGGTGATACTCGAAAAATTAGAATATCGTCCAAAAGTTCATTTATTTCAGTAATTCAACGTAAAAGGTTAAACTAATTTATACAGATTCACTACATGTCAAGTGAGATATTTCAAGCCTGTATTTGTTATACTTTTGATGATTATGGCTTACAGTTTATGAAAACCCCAAATTCAAAACCTCAGAAAATTTGAATATTACATGAAATCAATAAAACAAGGATTTTAAATACAGCAATGTCGGCCTTCTGAATTGTATAATCCTGCATATGTACTAAGTACTTGGTTTGGGACCCTTTTGCATGAATTACTGCCTCAATGCGGCGTGGTATGGATGCTATCAGCCTGTGGCACTGCTGAGGTGTTATGGAAGACCAGGATGCTTCACTAGCGACCTTCACCTCCTCTGCATTGTTTGGTCTCACGTCTCTCATCTTTTTCATGGCAATGCCTCATAGATTCTCAATGGGGTTCAGGTTAGACGAGTTTTCTGGCCAATCAAGCACAGTAATCCCATGGTCATTGAATCAGGTTTTGGTACTTTTGGCAGTGTGGGCGGGTGCCAAGTCCTGCTGGAAAAGGAAGTCAGCATCTCCATAAAGCTTGTCTGCTGAAGGAAGCATGAAGTGCTCTAAAATGTCATTGTAGACAGCTACGTTGACTCTGGACTAAATAAAGCAGTGGCCCAACCCCCGCCGATGACATGGCTCCCCAAACCAACAGACTGTGGAAACTTCACACTGGACTTCAAGCATCTTGGGTTATGTGCCTCTCCATTCTTCCTCCAGACTCTAGGACCTTGGTTTCCAAATGAGATGCAAAATTTGCTCTCATCAGAAAAGAGGATATTGGACCACTGAGCAACAGACCAGTTCTTTTTTTCTTTAGCCCAGGTAAGATGCTTCTGACGTTTGTTTTTCATGAGCGGCTTGACAAGAGGAATACAACATTTGAAGCACACGTCCAGGATCCTTCTGTGTGTGGTGCCTCTTGATGCAGTAATTCCAGCCTCAGTCCAGTCCTTGTGAAGCTCTGCCACACATTTGAATGGCCTTTTACTGACAATCCTCTCCAGGCTGCGGCCATCCTTGCTGCTTGTGCACCTTTTTCTTCCACACTTTTCCCTTCCACTTAGCTTTCTATTAATGTGCTTTGATACAGCACTTTGAGATCATCCAACTTCTTTTGCAATTACCTTTTGAGACTTTTCCTCCTTGTGGAGGTTGTCAGTGATGGTTTTCCGCACAACTGTCAGGTTAGCAGTCTTCCCCATGATTTTGAGTTCTACTGAACCATACTGAGAAACCATTTAAAGGCTCAGGAACCCTTTGCAGGTGTTTTGGATTAATTAGCTGATTAGAATGTGACACTTTGGGCCTACAATACTGAACTTTTTCACAATATTTTCACAAATTTTCTGAGATTTGGAAATATCTCACTTTGCATGTAATGAGTCTATATTATTTATTAGTTTCACCTTTTAAGTTGAATTTAAATAAATGAATGAACTTTCGCACGATATTCTCACTTATAAATTCAGAGACAGTCACAAACATCACTAAATAAATTTGAAGATGAAAGTTTATATTATATAATTTGGTGTTATGGAGTTGGTGGTGGAGAGCATTGTCTTACACATTGGTCCAAAATTGTCCAACCAGACATCCATTAAGGACTTCTTGATCCCTTGACCAAAATGGTCTTATTAATAATTGACTCTGTAGTTTTCTACATGTTATCCAGTCCCTGGGTAAAACATACATACAGACAGCTGATTCAGCTTCCCTGTTACTAATTGCTGAGCAAATTCAAGAAATACAGATGCACAAAACATGTTTATCTTTTATTATACTACCATTTTTTACTATAGAATTTAACAATACTTTTAGTGACCAACATTGTGCCAGTGTAATTTAGCAATGAATGCACTCAACATTAGACTCATTGGAATCATTTATTCACATTGCTATGTCTTCAGTGTTTGAAGGTTGGATTAAATTGAATGTGACCATCATAGAGCCTTTTAGCGATACGACTCACAAAGAATGAATAGAAGCAGAGGCTGACATGAAGAAATTCTAACCGACTTTGTCCTCCTCACACATAAACACACATAAGAGTACACACATATTCACGGACACACAGAGTCCTTGGTGGATAAAGGGGAGAGAAGAGCCTAATGGTGCATTGCAGGTGTGGTTTCAACAATCCATTTGTCAGGAGAGGCATTCAATTAGTGCTGGGAGCCACTGAGCCAACATGACCATCATGACCTGCATGTGTGTGTGTGCGTTCTCATGGCCATTTGGTGAACACAATGTGTGTGCTTACTTGCTTTCATAGTATGTGTAGAAAGTATGTTTGTACCTTTGGAGGAGGCTCAGCATGATTAACTGTATATGTTTTAAGTGACATTTAGTCAAAATAAAATGTGTATCAGTGCATGTTACAACAATACACATGACTCATTATTCTAGTGCAGATTTAATGTGCCAGTCTGTCTGGATTTATCCGACGAAGTCCTCTCAAGGCTCGGATACTGATGGTTCTGGGTCCACGTTTTTGTGGGCGGATTCAATGGTGAAACTGTATTTTTAGGTGGCAGACGCGAGGGAGCACTTTCAGTGGGGAGAGAGAGAGAGGCTCAGCGGCGGTCTTTCTCTTCGTGAAGAAGTGGTAAAACCTGAATCTTCATTCTGCAGGCAAAGACTATTATGTGGAGTATAACAATCAGCATCCAAAAAGAGTTTCAGCAAACACAAAACAGTCTGTTTATCGTTCAGCGAGTTCAGACGTTCCTAGGAAAATAAAAGTTCAACCTTGAGTGTCCCCTGCAGCAACAGAGGTTGCACGGGAAAGTTGTCAAGCAGTGTGTGGCACTAGGCTTTAGAGAGGTTATGACACCATAGCTGTGCGCTGGGATTTCATGCGCTGTATTGCAATATTGTCCAATAGAATTCCAGTGTTTGGATTCAACTGAGACCTCGCATTGGCTTCCACTGCAATCTTGCATCAACCTTACAGCAAGTGTGAATTAACGGCTGGTATCAAGATTTGACTCCGTTCTATTGTTTGATCTTTTTTTCCCATTCAGGCCTCAGATCAAGGCTTTGCCAAGACTATGCTGCTGTCTTTTGTTATCTACAAGTGGTGAGCCCCAATTCAGTGATCCAATTCTAATAGTGCCAAACCTAGAATAACCGACTATTTCTATTTTTAAGTTTTAAGAGTAGCTTTGCTAAAGCTACGTACGTGTTGATTCCAGCTTGTCAAAAGCATTATTGTGCACTTGATGCTGAAACAGAAACCTGTTAAAATTTACATCTGCATAGATTTTAATGTTAAGCTTCCAAGTTATTTTACCAATGACTGCTGATTTCTTAATACTAATTTAACTGTTGCTCACAGGAATCTTTGACTCTTTCTGCTCTTTCAGTCAGTCTGTTTGAAAAATTGTACAGCGTTTTGTTCTCCATGTACAAAACATTACTTTTTTTGCAAACCCTTCATACAAAATAACATCTATTTGTAAAGAGGACTTTCTAAAACCTAAAAACATGAAAGACCATTCAAAAATATAGAGTATTCCTCTCAGTATATGAGGACTTGTATGCTAAGTTGGACACTAAAGAGGGAGAGGTGGATTTGTACAGGTTGGCCAGACAAAGAGATAGAAATGGTAAGGATGTGCAGCAGGTTAGGGTGATTAAAGATAAGGATGGAAATGTATTGACAGGTGCCAGGAGTGTGTTGGGAAGATGGAAGAAGTACTTTGAAGAGTTGATGAATGAGGAAAATGAAAGGGAACAAAGAGTAGAAGAGGTGACTGGTGTGGAGCAGGAAGTAGCAAAGATTAGCAAGAGTGAAGTGAGGAGGACGTTGAAGAGGATGAAGAGTGGAAAAGCAATCGGTCCTGATGACATACCTCTGGAGGTATGGAAGTGTCTAGGAGAGGTGGCAGTAGAGTTTCTGACTAGTTTGTTTAACAAGATCTTGGAGAGAGAGAGGATGCCCGAGGAATGGAGGAGAAATGTACTGGTGCCAATTTTTAAGAACAAGGGAGATGTGCAGTGCTGTGGCAACTACAGAAGAATAAAGCTAATGAGTCATACAATGATGTTGAGGGAAAGAGTAGTGGAAGCTAGGCTAAGGGCAGAGGTGAGCATTTGTGAGCAGCAATATGTCTTCATGAGAAAGAGTACAACAGATGCAGTATTTGCTTTGAGGATGCTGATGGAGAAGTACAGAGAAGGTCATAGGGAGTTGCATTGTGTCTTCGTAGATTTAGCGAAAGGGTGCCGAGAGAGGAGCTGTGGTATTGTATGAGGAAGTCTGGAGTGCCAGAGAAGTATGTTAGAATGGTGCAGGACATGTATGAGAGCTGTAAGACCGTGGTGAGGTGTGCTGTAGGTGTGACAGAGGAGTTCAACGTGGAAGTGGGTCTGCATCAAGGATCGGCTCTGAGCCCCTTCTTGGTTGCTGTGGTGATGGACAGGCTGACAGATGAGGTTAGACAGGAATCTCCATGGACTATGATGTTTGGGGATGACATTGTGATTTTTAGTGAGAGCAGGGAGCAGGTGGAGGAAAATCTAGAGAGATGGAGGTCTGCTCTGGAAAACAGAGGAATGAAGCTTAAGACAGAATACATGTGTGTCAATGAGAGGGACCCTGGTGGAACGGTGAGGTTACAGGGAGCAGAGGTGAAGAAGGTGCAGGACTTTAAGTACTTAGGGTCAACGGTTCAGAGCAATGGAGACTGTGGAAAAGAGGTGAAGAGGCTAGTGTAAGCAGGTTGGAACGGGTGGATAAAAGTGTTAGGTGTGTTGTGTGATAAAAGAGTATCAGCAAGAATGAAAGGAAAGGTGTTCAAGAAGGTGGTGAGAACCGGAAATGTTGTACAGCTTAGAGACAGTAGCACTGAAGAAAAGACAAGAGGCAGAGCTGGAGGTAGCAGAGCTTAAGATGTTGAGGTTCTCTTTGGGAGTGACGAGGATGGACAGGATCAGGAATGACTACATCAGAGAGACAGCTCATGTTAGATGTTTCGGAGATAAAGTCAGAGAGGCCAGATTGAGGTGGTTTGGACATGTTCAGAGGAGAGACTGAGAATATATTGGTAGAAGGATGCTAAGGTTGGGGCTGCCAGGCAGGAGGTCTAGAGGAAGACCAAAGAGGAGATTTATGGATGTAGTGAGAGAGGATATGAAGTTAATTGGTGTGACTGAAGAGGATGCAGAGGACAGGGTTAGATGGAGGAACATGATTCGCTGTGGCGACCCCTGAAAGGGAACAGCCGAAAGGAGAAGAAGATTTAATTCATTATATGTAGGGGTTTTTTTTAGAATAAAATAATTTTGAAACAAGATTATTAATATAATCTAAGTTTTGTCTGTAAATAGCCCCTTTGGAGCCTAATGTCACGGTTTTGGATAAGAAGGTTATTATTTTGTGGGTAGTTATGGGTCTTTTCTCTGTCATGATTTTCAATTCTGTTTTTCACTTTAGGAGTCGTGTGTGGTTTTGTATAGGTCTGCTTTCTGGGTTGTGTTGAGTCTGTATGGTTTATTCTAGAGTTCTTTTAATTTGAAGATGTCTGTCCAGTGAGTCTCGAGTTCAGGTTTGTCATTCCCTGTTTTATTTTGAGATTAGTCTGTTCCCTCATGTGTCAGTTAGTTTTACTCCCTGTCTGTGAATCCCTTGAATGTCTTGATTGTTTTCACCTGTGTCTTTCTGTTCAACTGTGCCTCGTTGTCTCCCCTTCCCTTGAGTGTATTTAGTCCGTGTGTTTCCCTGTCTTTTTGTTCGTTCGTCAGTGTTGTCGTGCTGGTTTGGTCTGCCTTTCTGAGTTTGTTTGGAGTTTGCCTACCTGCTTGCCTGAAACCTCAAAATAAAGCCTCCACTTATCGCCACTGAAACTGTCTGCATTTGGGTTTTCCTTTTTCCGGTCGCCAACACTAGAAACGCTTTACCTAAGGTGCTTTTATTTCATCTATACTATCCAGATTTTAATGTGAGGGCATAATTGCGTTTTATATTTCTATACTATAGGAAATTCAAACCAATAAATCTATCTATCATAACTGTGCAGACGACACTCAAATTTACCTTGCTCTGTCACCAAGCGTCCCATAGATTTCTGTGCAAATCAGCGATTGGATGTGCCTGAACTTTGTTGAGGTAAGGTTGAAGCCAGCAAGATCAGATAATGTTATTTTCTTTTTTTCTTAACAGTAGAAGATATACGAGTATGGTTTGTCAGGGTACAGTAACGTCAAGGTGTATTAAAAGAAGTCATCACTTTTCAATATGCCAACTTCTCCACTTCAGCATAAAAACAGGTGGAGGAAAACGTACCAAATGCACTTCTATCTTTCCTTCTAATAATGAATGAGAGGCTCACTTTTTCTTTTTGTTCCTTTTTCTCTCTTTGTTTCCATCTCACCAACGTGCTCTTTTTTCTCTAACCCTCCTTCTAACTCTGGCTCGGTAAACAACTTATATTGGCATGGGTATTTCCAACATAAACAACCTTCCCAGAATCACTTGAAATTGAAAAAGTAGTTTGCAAAAAGCA
Source organism: Coreoperca whiteheadi (assembly GCA_011952105.1). Classification (NCBI taxonomy): domain Eukaryota; kingdom Metazoa; phylum Chordata; class Actinopteri; order Centrarchiformes; family Sinipercidae; genus Coreoperca; species Coreoperca whiteheadi. Next base: position 2,712,027 of record CM022490.1, read on the forward strand.
CACATTCACTCAACTTCAGGCAAACAGTGAGCGAGCAGGGAGGAGGAAGGATGGAGGGAACGTCTGCCGTTTCACTCCCTGTCCGATTCAGCTGAGAAGATTTTAATGAGCATCCGGGAAGGTCTCCTTAACAAGAGAAGAGGGTGAGACAATGAGAGAGGAAGGAGAGCAGGATGGAAGCTCTAATAGTTTGGTAGGCATGTCAATTGAGATGCTGATGATGAGAGGGATTGGTCAAGCAGAATTGACGTGACTGGGGGATGAGAGGTGTTATAGACTTCTCTCATCGCCCTCCACTCCATTTCTCATTTTTCACAGCTGTATCTCCTAGGTGCACACACAACACGCACAGTAGAAAGACCACCAATATATCCAATTGAAGTAAATGTGTATTGTATAGTTACTCTGAGTTGTTTACTCAGTTAGCCATAGCAAGAAACAAGACTTAGGGCCTTATTTTAATCTCCAAGTGCAACAACAAACGCAAAGATTTAGGTCTTGGGCACACAGACTGTGTGGCCATCTCCGAGCTCACCTGCCATCTTGGTTTATTCAAGTGCAGTAGCACAAAGTGCAAATAAGCTTGGTGAAGTGGAATATAGTGTGTTGATAAATAAATACTGAGTTATAACTGACCAGTCTGATATGTGTAGAGGTATGTGGTTGTTTTGTAACAGCCTGGTGTTCGCATGGAATTTCATTGAAGGTATTAACAGTGTACGGCCGAGCGTAACAGCACTGCATGTAAATTACAGTTTGTGCAGGAACGTGCAATGATATTTACATGGGAATGTGCAAACATTTACAGTATGAGTGTAATGTACTCATACTGTACGTGTGTGTGTGTGTGTGTGTGTTGATAAGGTCAGGTGCAAACGGAAAGAAACAGCTTTTGTGGCGTGAGGTTGACCGCAGCCTCTTACTGGAGGGGAGTGTCTGAAACGGTTTGTGTCCAGGATGGGAGGGGTCATCCACAATCTTCCTGTAATCCACAACCATCTCCACTGTCTTGAGAGCGTTGAGCTTCAGGTTGTTCTGGCTGCACCAGGTCACCAGGTGGTCAATCTCCCTCCTGTAGCCAGATGGCTCATCCCCAGCCGAGATTAGTTTAATGAGGGTGGTGTCATCTGCAAACTTGAGGAGCTTGACGGACTGGTGACTGGAGGTGGAGCTGTTGATTTACAGGGAGAAGAGCAAAGGGGAATGAATGCATCCTGGTGTGGAACCGGTGCTGATGGTCCGGGAGTCAGAGACACGTTTTCCCAGCCTCACATGCTTCCTCCTGTTGGATAGGAAGTCTGTGATCCACCTGCAGGACGAGACAGGCACACACAGTTGGGAGAGCTTGTCCTTCAGCCAAGGTGATGGGTGTTGTAGGCAGAGCTGAAATCCACAATCAGGATCCTGGTGTAGGTTTCTGAGGAGTCCAGGTGCTTGAGGATGAAGTGAAGGGTCAGGTTTACTGCACTGTCTTCAGACCAGTTGGCTCTGTAGGAGAACTGCAGGGGTCCAGGAGTGGGTCTGTGATGGTTTTGAGGTGGGACAAAACAAGGCACTCAAAAGACTTCATTACCACAGAGGTCATGGCTACAGGTGTGTAGTCGTTAAGTCATGTGGTCCTTGGTTATTTGGAGATGGGGATCATAGTGGAGGATTTGAAGCAGGCTGGCACATGACATGTCTCTGTGAGGTGTTAACTGATCATCTCTAAGCCCTTTTTTCCAACTATTTTTCCGAAATTACATGCCAAAGTAGATTGAGTATATCTTAATAACCACAAAGGCTATATGCATAATCTTGGTCTCAAATGAAAGCTAAGACCTGTGAGATTACAATAGACGTGTAGAGATTCAGGTACCTGTACTCTGTCAGATAATATGCATCTGGAAAGCAGTAGAAAATTGAAATTTCTACCTCCGCCTAAAAAAACCCACATAATTTATAGTGAAAACACATTAGAAACATCAAGGAATAAGCCTAAACTTTGTAGGAATGATTAAAATAATATTTGCTAAGTAACTGTGCAAAGGGTGATGCTAAAAAAGTGAACCTAAGCAGTTTAAACACACATTTTATCACAGATATTTCCAGGGAACCAGCAAATATGGGATTTGAATCCAGATGTGCCATTGACCTGTTTTAGGTACCAGGCAGTAAAAACTATTTATATTTCACTAATATATCATTATAGTAACTCATTTCATCAAATACAACTGTTTTTGAGTCATTTAGAGTTTATAATCTTGTTCAGAATCAGCCAGGGACTCTCTCTGGTCCTGGAATATGACTTTTGACCAGAAGCAAAGGTAAGACATGCTGTATGATATGTTTATGATTTTTTGTTACATTTATGACTGTAGATCGCTGATATTTCATCGCATGGCAACGTGGTTGGTATCTTTGTTTTCTGCAGAGTCTGCCCTTTCAGAGGGTGTAAAGCTTGTGTGGATTGCTGGAAGTGGTGAAAATAGCGAAATCATGGAATTGTGATTTGCATATTTGTGTGTTTTTGGACATTATGAGTATAATTGCCTAGGTTGTAATTGTGTTTTGTTCTGGTTGTGGATGCTTGGTACTGGCTTTTAGCTGACTTTCTCAGCTTTCTTTTGGTAGCTTGTGTGGCTTGATAGCTGATTCCTAGCTTGTGTACTGTTCATTTGAACTGTCCAGGACTGGACAGGACTGTGTACATCCTCCTTTTTAGGGGGAATCAGTATTAAAGATGTTCATGAGCATTTATAATTTGTAATGCTAATTGTTATTAGTGATTTTTATGGTCAATATTTAATGACTGACAAAGTGTTACTATTGGCAGTGAAATGTTGTCAGGGTTGGGGTACAAGAGTAGATTCTGAGATGTGTATTAGGTGTTTTGGTTGCATTAGTGCATTGTGGATGTTAGATAAATTGTTGTGCAGAGCTACATGTCGGTAAAGAGAACTCAGTGAAGAGTTTTAAAAAGTTAACTTTACTTGAATCATTTCTTTTCTAGGCCGACATCTCACTGCACTTTAGTTTCAGAGACTGTTAGGCCTCATGGCTGCAGCATCCACCGTGATTCCGCTTGGATTGCTGCACGAGGCAGCTGCAGTGGTGGCTCAGGGACGCCGGATTTTCCCAGAGGGGCAATCCTTTTCGCCTGATCAAGGTTACACGCAGGTGCATGCGTGCCTTAGACAGGTGGAGACAACGGGTGTTCCTGACCCAGGGCCCAGTGCTGGGCATGGTGTACCACCGTCGCACACTCTCGACGGACGCCTCCAGCACCGGATGGGGCGCGGTTCTGGAAGGCCACACAGTCCAAGGTCTGTGGTTGACCCCGCATCTATGGCACATAAATTGCCTAGAGATGCGAGCGGTCTTGTTGGCCTTACGGCACTTTTTCCCAGACCTCAGGGACCACCATGTGCTTGTCCGTTCCGACAACACGGCAGTGGTCTCCTGCATAAATCGACAAGGCGGTCTGTGGTCGAGCCCTCTGTGCAGACTGGCGCACCAGATCCTCTTGTGGTCCCAGGGGAAGTTGCTCTCTCTCAGAGCACTCTTCATACCTGGGTACCTCAATGTGCAGATAATATGGAGGCGATTCGGCAGAGCACAAGTGGACCTGTTCGCGTCCCCGGACAACGCTCACTGCCCCCTCTGGTTCTTCCTTGTGTATCCAGCGCCCCTGGGGCTGGATGCCATGGCGCAGCCGTGGCTGAGGCTACGGCTGTACACTTTTCCACTGATTGCTCTGCTCCCGGGGGTTCTAGAGAAAGTTTGCCGAACGGGGGCCCAGCTGCTGCTCGTGGCCCCGTTCTGGCCCACCAGAATCTGGTTCTCGGGCCTGGTAGCCCTCCTGGACAGCCCCCCATGGGAGATTCTCGTCAGGAGGGACCTGCTGTCACAGGGCCAAGGCGAAATCTTCCATCCCCACCCGGGGAAATTGAAGCTGTCGGTCTGGCCCCTGAGGGGGACCACCTCCGAGCTGCCGGTCTCT
>CM022490.1:2716260-2765376 GCA_011952105.1 Coreoperca whiteheadi
GTTGGTACTGCGTTCCCCATAGCGTCCGCTGACACAGCGTTGAAGTTCCCTTGAAAGGGAATGTACCAGGTTACGTAGGTAACCATGGTTCCCTGATAGGGAACGAGACGCTGCGTCTCGCTGCCATACTACCGGCATGCCTGTGAGTGGCTTGCTTCAGTCGATCAGAAGGCTGACGACAACAGTGAAGCCGGCTCCCTTTATACCTCCGGTTCCGCCGGCATGCGTCATGTGTTGACGTTGAACCCAATCAAGATTGGTCGAAGTTGTTACAGAGATTCAGCCGTCACGCTGGAGGCGTTCCCCATAGCGTCAGCTGACGCAGCGTCTCGTTCCCTATCAGGGAACCATGGTTACCTACGTAACCTGGTACGTTATGTTTCAGGCACTTATGTGGGTATATCCTGGAAGTGTTGTGATGATTGGACAAACAATTTCTCATTTATAATCCAATTTGTGTTGTGCCATGCCCATTTTTTGCATTTGCCCCCTATGTTTCAGATACTTATGTGGACATATCCTATAAGTTTTGTGATGAAATGATGAATGATTATGTAGTAAGGCCTGTTAATATTTTAATTTTTGGCCCTTAATTAAAGTGCCACCATTGTGGCCGATTGGGTTCATATTTCTGTGGAAGATCATACACATAATTTCCAGTTATTGGGCCAAGTTTTTTCGTTTGTAGCCCATTCCAGTTCACTGCAATTTGAGCCACGGCACAAGACAAATAATAACAAATAAAAACAAACTCAATATGGTTCTATTGTCAGGTAGAAGATGCATGCTTCCTTCTGCGTAGTGATAGAGTTGGTGGGTGCAGTTTAGTAGAAAGAAAATAGTTCCTACATGAAACTGCTCACAACAAGGTCTGTGGATTATCTTTAGTAACCAAGTCATGATTTCTGGGAAGAGACATTGCTGTTAAGTTTTTCAAAAGTATTTTTTTGCGGCTTTGAGCACCACAAGCCGAGTGCCATATAGTTCTATTATATTCAAGAAAAGGAAGAATTCTCTATGGCCGTTATCGCCAAAATTTGGCAACTCACACCAAAACACTACACCTACACCACCGTTCCCGTTCCCTAAAATAAATCGAGTAATCAAAATGAATGTGACCTGCTCCATCATTTTGAGTCACTTTGATAGGGAAACACATTTTGAGTTTTCTTTCTAGACCAAATATTCTATGATAGATATGCTCTTCCGAAGGTTGACTGACATCAAATGTTATTTTTGAGAAAAAGCGCATTAAAACACATTTAATAAGACTCAAATCTTTTTGATCAAAAGTGATACCCCACATGTACATGTAGCCTACACATATGTGCATGTGACCCAGTGCACAAGCACATACACAGTACAATAGGCCTCGAAGACAAGAATCCTAAATTTATGGAATACAATTGATAAGATATGAACACATATACTGGTCTGTTGTATAGGACTAGATCTTGATATCCCTTAATAATAAATGCGTATTTGAGGCACAGATGGGACTCCATGGGATGGTTATTTGAGTGATGGCACCCTTCGAGTTATCAAGTGGGCGCCCTCTTTCTTCGGTGTTTCGCTGATGGACCCACAACACCTCCAGAGGGTTCAGCGGTTAATCCCAGCGACCCAGGTTCACTCCCTAGGTGCCATCAACTCACTTGAAGGCCCAGATGGAATCCTTTCTTTTCATCCACAACCACTACCTCCCCTTTTTTTAGCAGCCCTGTAGAGATCTTTGATTGCCTGCCGATGGGCCTTCCCGCGCACTCCCATCTCTTTAAGTAGTCTGGATGTTGAGGTGGCTACAAACCCTCTGCAGCCTACTTCCACTGCACATTCACTTTCCAGCCTTGTTGTTGCGCCTCAGCTCCAAGTTCAGTGTTCGTAAGCCTCCTCCACTGCACCCTCCCAGGGCACAGTGAGCTCAATGATTTAAACATGCTTGAGTGAGGCTGAACACAGAACAAGGTCTGGTCGCTGGTTGGTAGCTGCAATCTCAATTGGGAAGCAGAGTTTCTTTTCCAAGTCTGCCAACAGTTTCCAGTCCCGTGCTCTACCCAGCTGCCCAGTGTCTGGTGTTGTGAGAATGGCTTGCCCTTCCCGAACTAATGCTATCAGCTGCCACTGGGATGATGGTAGAAGCAATTCACACTTGCCCGTCGATTTTCCAGCACTGCTGCAAGACACTTTAACACCTGGTTGTGCCACGGCCTTGTATAACGGCCTTGAGTGAGGCTGGTCTTGCATCCTACTAAGATATGCTTCAGTGTTGCTGGGCTTGGACATAGAGGGCATGTGGGGTCTTTGTTATACAACTGGTTTAGGTTTGCAGGGAAAGCCAAGACATCGTAAGCATCCCTGATGGTAAAACCTGCCCTGAATGCCTTAATCTCCTACAACTCAGTCCAAGAGATCTTCCTCTTCTCCACTCCTTTCCATGCCATCCACTACCCTTGATTTTCCTGCAACACTGGTTGTGTGTACCTTCCTGCTTCCTCCTCCTGAAGTACCTCCTGGACCACCAGCTTGCATCTCTGTTGAGGCCTTGCTCCACGCTGGTGTACTGGCCATAAGGCCAAGACCTCTTCTCCCCTTTTGCACTTGGCCCACGATGTCCTTATGTCTAAGAGCTGCCTTTGCCTGCTCAGTTGCTGCCAATGGTGTCCAATTCCTCCTGGTGACCAAGGTTGGGGCAGTTTTGGCTACAAATGGATCACCTGAATCCAACAGCATCATCTCCAGTCTGACTTTGGCGCAATTGTACTCCTCTGTCAGACTGAAAAAGGGCAGATCTAACATCCCTTTGCCGTAGAACCCGATTCTGCTGAGACACCTGGGAAGGCCAAGCCACTCCCTTATATACGTGCTGACCAACCTCTCTAGCTTCTCCACCTTTGAAACCGTAACCTCATAGAGGGTTATCGGCCACAGGAGGCGTGGAAGTAGTCCATACTGCATGCACCAGAGCTTCAGCTTGCCAGGAAGCATGGTTCTGCCGATGTTCTCTAGACCGCTGGCTACCTCCTTCCTGAGCTGCTCCACTTGCTATTTATCTTTGAGGGAAGCATCATACCAACAACCTAGGCTCTTCACTGACTTCTCAGAAACCATTGGAATGGGTTCCTCGTGAATGTGAAAGTGGTGGTCTGACAGCTTTCCCTTGATAATGGAGATGCTTCTGGATTTGCTCGGCTTGATCTTCATGTGAGCATGCTAAATGTTTTCCTGGAGCTTTCTTAGGCTCATGCTTCAAACCTTAGTCGTGGTGAGAACTGTACATATAATGTAATATATAATAGTATATTTAAAAATAATATGAAGAATATATAATTGTAAGTATTAAATAATAAACTTTATTTGAATATTGCAGTTTTGCCGAGTGAATGCTTAGACAAAAGCATCAAAACCGTAACTCCTGTAACAAGGCCTTAGACAAAATATACAAACACATTTTCTGATGTACACTTCTTTGCAATTCTGCAACACAATTCTTGCAAAAACACTACACACTGGTTCTTACATTAGATACTTCCTTCAAGAATGAAATCTCTTGCAGTTCTTGGAAAAACACTTATATTTAAAATGCAAAACATAACTGAAATTGGCAACACCCCACACACACACACACACACACACAACAGTGAGAGGGAAAGGAAAAGGACGAGGAGGAGGACAAAAAAGGGCTACAGGCAATAGGCAGAGGAATTTTTTCAAGGACATTAGGGCCAATTTGGTGGACCATGTCATAAATCATGGCCTGACGATGAGGGAGGCTGGGCAGAGAGTCCAGCTCAACCTGAGTTCTTACACGGTAGCATCCATAATACGGACATTTAGAATGGCATGTCTTCAACTTTCTACACTAGACCAATTGTTACACATCAGTCTGCATCACAGTACAAAACAATGAAGTCCTAAAATATTAGGTCTATGATCCTTAGTGAATAAAAAATAGGTATATTGCTGTGAAGTACATGTATTACAGTTTTGATGTTACTGTGTACAGTACTGCAGTACAATATGTAAAAAAAAACTAAAAAAAAACCTACTTTTATACTCAAGCTGGCTTGAGCGTCCCAAGATAGAAGTTGAGGCATTGACCTGTGACGTTTATCTGTATCTTTGTTGCAGTTTAGGTTGCAAGGCTCTTTGCGCCGTATAACGGTAGATCCAGAAGGAATATGATGAGAAGACCAGCTCAAGTCCAAATTAGCTGAAGAAGCTATACACACACTGTTGTTTGGCTGACCACAAGGCGAATGTAGTCCCAAGCGTATTGTTTAGAGCGGACCTTCTTTCTTCAGGACTTGGAGAGCAAAAAGTGACATTTTCAGGTCAGTGCTAAACTAGGCATATACCAAAACCCCAAAAAGTTTGTATATCTTTTTATAGTCATAAATATTGTTAAATGTATATAAATATTCATATTTGACTCAAACTTAATTGCTTTTCATAGTGTGAATAATATACCTTGTTATCACAGGTTAATTTGCTTAGTTTTAGGTGAGTCAATATGAGTTGTGATTTATTTATTTATTTTTTCTCCAGGGAATAACAATGATCCCAAGGTCATAAATAAATTGATGGAAGTGTTTCCAAAGCTCCAAGAAGGGGGAGGCTTCGAATGTTTAAAAATTGTTGGCTCTACACGCAGTCAACATCAGTGTCCCAGCACTGGATACACAATTGGCCATCTGTAGGATCCATCGACAATGATTGGACAAGCTACAATTTACATTAGGCCACTTCAGCATGATCTACCCTTAGCTTGTGTTGGACTACATACATTTACCTAGTACCTAGTTTAACACTTGTGCTCCCTTCAAATAAAAAGAACAGGAAATACCTTTGGTGCAACAACTGTTTTCTAAAAAGTGTTATAAAAATATATTTCTCACTTTCACTGCATTAAATCTTTTGACCAACTTTAGTCCTAATCATAACTGTCAAATGTACATGTATTTCTTAAATAATTTTAACCCTTTAATGCCTGATGTGCAGTAAGTGCACACTGGAATTTTTTAGGGGGGATTATTACACCCTTGGATATGTCATTAATGGACAACAACATTCATTTTTAATGCATTATTATTTTTTGAGCACTGTCAGTTTATAAAAAAATAACCCTTTAATGCCATTCTGGGAATATGAACTCATATTTTAAATGATAAAAACACAAAAGATTAATCGTCATGAATATCATGAGTTCTCTTGCCAAGCAATAGTCAGAAATGCTACAGAAAAAGGCCTCAATAAAACAGTATGGAATAGAGCACTGGAATTTTAAAATTTGAAAAACTGAAATCCTGGGAAAATTGAAATCCTGGGAAAACACTAAATACATTATAATTTTAAGTGTAAATGTCTTGTAAAGGGTTGATATATTCTGTAATAGAGTTTGAATGGATTTTATAAAGTACTTTATTGTGCTTTTATGAATATATTCCCTACTGTGCCAACTTTTGTAAGATTTGAGTTGAGGATTTGGGCTGTAATATGGGTTGGGTCTGTCTCTTAGGTCATTGGGAGAACCATGCGCCATATTAAACAGTTGAGAAAGGGACTGAAATATGTGAAGGTATGGCCCCTGCTGACATCTAGGTCAGATGTTTTCCCACTTCTTTTCCCCAAAATGTATGAAATGCAGTTCACACCCCAGGTAACTCAGTAATTTAGTTATATTTGTGACTTCCTTTGATGAATTGCGTGTATTTTCCATTTACCAAGAATGTGATCTGCATAGTCCTTCACCAAAATAAGTTCTCCCTTTAAAACAATTACAATGTTTCTGTTCTTTAAGATGCTCCTACAAAAAATCACATGGCCAGCTGAGGACAGTGACGATGAAGAGTTTGACTTAGAGTCCACTTGCTGCATCACTGGCTTTCTTAGGATGTTCATTGAAACAGGTATAAACACCGTATTTAGCTAATGTATTACTCTCTTTACAAATGCTTCTATATCTCATGGATACATATTTTTTAATTTTTTTATGATTTTTAGCTTCATCACCTACCCTGGCCCAGCTGCTGACATTCTGGGTTGGCTAGGAGATGCTTCCTCCTGAACTGAGAGTGGAGATTTCTGGGGAAACCCTTCCTACATCCTCCACATGCTTCGAAACACTAAAGCTGCCAGCTCGTTTCAAAACCTACATGGACTTTGAAAGAGCACTTGTCTCTGCCATAAATAGTGCACAGACTGGATTTAGGCTTGTTTGAGTTTTTTCAGACAGATGTCATTGCATACACTTTTCAGTAGGTCAGGTCAATTGACACGAGTTCAGTGTCTTTGAAAACATTAACACAATGTGCAGTAGTTGACTTTTGTTTTATTTTACATTTTTTTATCCATTTACTGAACCAAACAGTTCTGCACCTTCAATGTAAACAGTATAGCATTTATGTTATTCATTCTGTGGACATTGAGACAGGAAGTTTTTTAAAAAGGAAAGCAAACTTTTTCAGTTTATCCTTGCTTGTTCTAACATGCTAAATAAAAGCATAGGTTGGACATCGCTCTGCTAGGATTTTGATAAAACTTCCACAGTCTCTACATATAATCTAAGTGCATCGGTTGCAGAAACTCCTGGCTCTGGCAAAATGGCAACCTCTTCATCTGAGAGCTTACGGGCCAGCTAAACCTCAGGGACTGACACAGTGCCTCCATGAAGACTGTGAGGTCTGTTCCAGTCGATCACATACTCCTCAGGAACCTGAATGGAGGACAAGCATGATCTTGTATTTAAAACTAGTTTGAAATGTCATTACACAAGGTAGTTAAGATTGTTATTTTTGGTCACCAAGTCGGTGAGAAAATAAATGTTGCCTATTAAATTCAGTTTTGTAAAATAATACAGTTGTGTATAGTATGCATCGTAGAAACTACAGCAAAGAGGTTGATCTTTGAAAGCTCAGGAGACTTTGAAGAGACTATAACCTGTTTCATTCAAAGTAGCACATTTATCACAATACTTTGTCCCATAATTCCTTTGGGGAAACAGACAGTTAAAGTGTTTAAAGTTGATCATTTTTTAACCTCAGTAGGATCCTCCATAGGTCCTTGCTCTCTGTATCTTCTCCAGAGTTGCTGTGGTGACTGATTCCTTTCAGTCCTCAGACCACGAAAGTTCCAAGCATCTCGGAAGGAGTCAAGGCTTTGCTGAATTAATGGAAGGAAGATCCGGTGCAGTGTGAAAAGATGGACTTCATTGTCTGGATTCAGTGTTCCCTGAGCTTCCAATGAAGTGAAGATCTGATAGAAGAGGACCAGGGCATGTTCATAAACATCTCTCCACATCCTCTCTATTCTAAGTTTAGGATAAAATTGACAAATTGTTAATTTACATGACATATGCTGAAGAAGTACAGTCAACTGGTATGTTTGTTGCGTGAGCCTAGTTGCCAAACATTTTTATTTACTGCTGATTGTGGACACTTCTCCCTGTGATGTGTGAATTCCTGTCGGTACCTCTGTTTCTGATCATGAATTCTGCCACATCTGCATTCTCTCCCCCTTTATCAGACCATAACCTTGATGGCAGCCCATACTGCTCAAAAGCAGCAATAAAGCTCTGTAAGACCGTATGAGCTCTATTATTGCCAGCCACAGTCAGGTAGACCACTAAACGACTGAATCCATCCACCCCACCATGGACAACAAATCTCCACCTGTCAACCATTTGTAAACACATGAAAAAGAACAACTTTATTGTAAAACAATTCCAATGAAACATCTAGAAAGATGCATTGTTTATCTGCTAATATCACTGACCTGATGAGCTTATGGTTGCCATCTATATGCCACAAAGAGTTTGGGCCAGGAAAAGAATACTGCCGTTGTCTCAATACACGCAGCCTTAGATGTCTCATGTAGACACTTTCTGCATCGACTCTGTGTAAAGACTCTTGCAGTCTTGAGACTGAGGGGAGGAAAATAAATAACCACACACTCACTAACTATTAATATATAAAAGATCCCACATGCTCGAACTTTACACTGTTGACTTGCATCGTCAGAACACACGACACACACTTTTCTATGTTTATATTATACCCTTTAATTGGGGGTAAGGGCACATCCGGACGCTGAGAACATTACTGTCAGTTCTTGTTCCAATTCTTTTAACTAGGAAGCTAAAAATCACAGGACATATCTGTTCTGATGATACAAGTCAGCGGTCCTGAAATGTGTTCCTCTTTTATAATATACATTCTGCATCTCAGGGGCGACGTCTTTTCACAAGCAGGCTTGCTTAACCTTACAAAAGGGCGGAGCTCTGCATTAAAAATAAATGTAAATAATGCCCATATTATTATACTCACTTGGAACACGCACACCTCTTGCATTCAGATGACAACGCATTAGCTTGTAGCCAGTGTTTGGATGTCATCTGTGAATTTCACTCACAATACGGTATAACTCCTCATCATTCACAGCTGAATAGAGGTCTGTCTTTCTGCACAAACAAAAACGTAAAGTAATGTTACCTTAAAAGTAATATCCTTTCTGAGTGGATGAGACCGGCAATTCATAAAATGAAAAATCATGAATTTAGTCCACATACCTTAAACTGTTTTGTTTCATGAGCCTCTTTGACACTCAGCGGGTAATCCACAAAGAACTTTATGCTCCAGAACTGCACTCGGTATGTCATACGCCAAATGCCCTGGTTGCCGTGTGAGTTGGGCCCGGTGCACCCTGGTACCAGAGAAGCGGTGGACTACTTCTTCTAAATTTGCAGTCAATCTGTAGTCAATATCTTGGTCAGAAAGTGTGGAAATAACTCCATGAACTTCAATAAGTTCCTCTGCTTTACTCGCTACATGCTCTGGGTCAGCAGATCCTGCTTCCACATCCTCTGCTAACTCTAAAAAGTCTCTCACCAACTCCCTAGAAAGTTCACGAAGATCCTCCATTTTTTCTATCCAGGTGCAATACTTCAGACCAAAGCAATGGATCAGACTAGATTAGCATTAGCCCCACCCACTGACTTTGATGGACGAGTTTGACAGTTTAACAATTCATGAAGCACTGCAACACAGGACCATGAAATGTAAATGTAAATCATGGAATGTAAATGTAAATCGTGAAATGTAAATTTAAATATTGAAATAATTGGTATTTTATGTTTTTAATGACACATTTAAGTAATTATTTAATGGTGTATATATTTATTTCATTTTGGCACTTTTATTCCTCTATAATTTCCCACAGCAGCACCACAATTCTCCCCCCGCTTTGCTTGGACGGAAAATGGCCAGCGGAGTGGCAGTGTTCCAAAGCAACCTCTCTTCTTCCCCTCAGACTGGTAACATCCACTGGGCATAGCATGTGAGCTTAACAGGGTACTTAGCATAGTTAAATACAGAACCGTTTAACTTTGCATACGTGATGTTAATGACGTGATTCCATTAAGATTTATTTTTTTGATGCTTTTCAATCTATAGCCACTGCAAAATTGATGAATAGTTATGATGTTACAAACAGGGTCTTTGTGTGAAAGGTGAATGGGTAAACTGCTAATTAGGAGATTGTTCATGTTCCAGAATACTGTTCATGTTAATCTTAGGGTACAAGGGAACCCACAATTTATTTTTTTATTATTACCTGTCTGTTCAGGCTGTTATTAATGTGTAATGCTGTGTTATTGGATGCCTGACAAAAGCACGTATTGGAATATGCTGCACAGTTTCACCACCAGGAGTGCCTGGGAGGAGCAGCAGGTGGTAAAAGCAGAAGAACTGCTCTTCTTCTAGTGTTGGGTTGTCCAAGTGGCTAGGAAAAGAAAAAATAGGAAGAAGACACATTAGCGTTAGGCAGCTAACAGGCAGGGAAAAAGTTGTTGTATGGTGAACTACAGAAATTAAATATCGCTAAAAGTTTCCAAGTGCCTGTCTGTGATTCCAGATGCAACATTTGCATGCTAACTAACTCCTTTTAACTTGTCACTATTAGCTTACAGATCACCTTTACCTGCTAGCACACAAACACACCTCTAGTTGGCCTTCAGCAGAGCCACACCTCTGATGTACATTGCCTTACCCCCATTTTTACATTTCCCTTTGTCTAGCCATGCAGCTACTGCTTAGCTTCTTGACACTTGTGCTAATTTAACCTTAGTTTACCACACACTAGCCTGTATGGCCTTTGAATTTGCTTTCCTTTGTTTGACCCATTTTACACCCAAGCAGCCATCCTGGACACACACACGCACAGTAGTTTAGTGTATTTAGTTAGTCTTCATATTGTGTGTTTTTGCTTTGTTAACCTTTGTAAATAAGTGCTTGTATTGAACAAAACCTACATCAGTATGTTGTTTGTTGAATTCAGCTCAGCATTAAACATAATCTCACCCATGATATTGATTGGAAAACACTCTAACTGGATATTAGACTTCCTTACAAACGGACCCCATACAGTTCTGATTGGGCGGTCACACCTCCTCCACTCTAGTGCTCAACACTGGAGCCCCCCAGGGCTGTGTGCCCAGCTGTACACCCATGACTGGAATCCCCGACATGGAGAGAACTCTGTTGTGAAGTTTGTGGACGACACTAACATCATCTGCGATATTATAAACAATATGAGATTTTATATTGTGAGGAAATCAGCAATCCTGCAGGGTAGTGCACAGAGAACAACCTACTGCTCAATGTCAGCAAAACCAAGGTACTGGTCGTTGATTTTAGGAAAAAGGAGGCCAAGACAGACACCCCTGTCTACATCAGTGGAAGTGAACTTAACTTGCCAAGTTCTTGTTAACCTTTACAGAGGAGCAATAGAAAGCATCCTGACTGGAAACAAAACGAACTGGCATGGGATGTGCACGGCCCAGGACTCTGCAGTGGGTGAATAAAACCACCCAAAATATCATTCATACCCATTGACCAAGCATCAGTGATATCAGAGCGGTGAGGTGCCTGCGCAGAGCCAAAAGTTGTGATCCTGCTGCTATCCCCTTCCTTGTGTGTCTCATATGTTCCCTATGCCTAGTGTGTGCCTGTTTGTCCCCTGTCTGTCTCTCCAGTCTGAGTGTGTGTGTTTGTGTTCCACTTCCTCAGGAGTGAGGCAGGCCAGTCATCAGCGCACCTGCAAATCATTTGCCAGCTCCTGCTGGCAGCACCTGACACCACTTCAATCAAAGCTCCTGCAGTATAAACCCCATCTCTGCTCTTCACTCGTCGCTAGATCATTCAGTCACCTTAGTGGTACTACAACCAGTCCTCCTAGCAATTTACTTCCACAGTATCAACTATCTTGTTCTAATGTCTTTCTCCTTGTGTTCTGCTCCAGACCTCTCCACCTCTTCTTTGACCCAGTCTTCATCACGGTCCCCTCATCAAGCCTCTGCCTGCCTCGCTCCCCACCGACTTCCCTGCCTGCCTTCTTCATTCTTGTCAACCTACCGTCCTGGTCCCTCTTCCTACAAGTACCCTCCTGCACCGCCTCCCACCTTGGATCCCTGGTTTCACTATTACCTACTTTCAATAAAGCACAGCTTGCCACTCAGTTCCTTTGTCCTAGCCTGCGTTTGAGTCCGGTTTGCTGCAACATAACAAAAAGAATACTGAAAGACAATACCAACCCAAGCCACAGTCTGTTCTCCTAGCTCCGTCCAGCAAGGAATACAGAAATAACTGCTGTCGTACCACCAGACTACAGAGCAGCTTCTTTCCTGAGGCTGTGAGACTCCTTAACTGCACTGCATCCTCCGTACTATGCCATAAATAATTGATAATGAACTTTCTGTATATTGGTTTTGCACCAGACCATACCACTGTCTTGTATACTATATGTATTTAATTTTTATTCTATTCTAAATTTAAATTTTTATTTATATTTTATTTTTGCTCCCCGGAAGAGCTGGAGGAAGTGTCTGGGGAGAGGGAGGTCTGGGCATCTCTGCTTAGACTGCTGTCCCGTGACCCGGGAAAGAAGATGAATGGATGGATGGATGGACGTTCCTCACCTGACGGCTGATATGTTTCCAGATCTGTATTTTTCTGCAAGAGTTAGCTCTTTAAGACTAACATAGTTCTTAGAGATTATATTTTTATTTAAGGAGTGTAGTGTGATCTTAAGGCTTAGTCTTTTAGCTCAGTTGAACAATAAAGGAGTGTTTGGAGTTTAGTGATTTATCTTCACTATCACTGTTTGATAGTTGGCAGACTTCAGAGAACCTCAAACAACCTAGTTATTCTTACATGATCATTTAAAGTGGACGTTTTCTGTTCTTTTGCAATGTATTTCATCATGTGTTGGAATGTGTGTGTGTGTTGAAATAAATCCATCAAAACAGCACTGGCAGCTAGCATGTGTGTATGTGTGTTCCACCAGATTTACACAAGCTGTCTGCTCTGTGATTGGCCCAGGGACAGCTCAGGACGTCTCCTGGGGCTTGAAAGCGCTTTATCTTGTCAGAAGGTCAATCAGAAAAATAAGGCGCACTAGATTTACCCCTTAGCTCCCCACTGGCCAGGTGGGAAAGGACCATCCTGGAATGGATGGCCCTGCCTTTCTCTCTCTCCTTCCCTCTCATCAGGTAATAGATATGTAGAGATCCCTCATTCCTTATGGCCCAGAGAGGGGTGGTATCCATCACTCTCTTCCTGTGCCTCCACCCCTCCCCACCTTTCCTCCTGTCTGCACCCATGCAGCCACAGTACCATAAGCTGTCTGTCAAACTGACAGTCCCATCCACTCTATCACAGGGAAGCTGTACGGTGCATAGGACTCTATCTAATCTGCTCCCCCCGACACAGGCCGCTTACACAGGCCAGCCACCAGGGTGTGTGTGTGTGTTTGTATGTGTGTTTAGAACCTGAACACCTCAGTGATTCTTAATTTATTTGTCAATCATCATGCAGCTTATTAATCTATAATTAATTTTCCTATGTGTGATTTTGTGAGTTATGTATCACATTAGAAAAGATTAATGTAAATGTCAGGGTTCTTTAAACTTCTCTAAATATCATGAACATATTCATAAACTCTTCAAAACAATCCATGCATTTCTCATTATTTTTATATCCCCTCTCATAATAATAGTGACTGGAATTTTTATTATTCAACCATGAACATCAACCATGATCTTTCACTAACATCAATCAAGTGTTTGAAGTCTCCTAAGACTGTAAATTATAAACCAAAACTATAGTGTAGTTTATTAGGTTCTATTGGAATAAAAAATTTAAAGATATCAGAAATGATAGCTCAACATTGAACATAACATGAATTATCTAAAAAAAATAACTTTATTTACTACTGCAGAGAGAATGTCTCGCGTTATGTATGTAACCCTGGTTCCCTTTCAAGGGAACGAGACGCTGCGTCAGTTGACGCTATGGGGAAAGCCCTCAGTGTGACCGCCTCTAAATCTCTGTATCAACTAGTCCAATCTGGATTGGCTTAACGTCAACATGTGACACACAGCGGCAGAATCAGAGGTTACAAAGGGATCCGGCTTCACTGTTGTCGTCAGCCTTCTGATCAACTGAAACAAGCTGCTCACAGGCATGCCGGAAGTATAGCAGCGAGATGCAGCGTCTCGTTCCCTATCAGGGAACCGGGGTTACATACGCAACCTGACGCTAAGGGGAACTCGGTACCAACTCCGCCATGCTGAAGGGATGCCTGTCCGAGTGTGAAGCTACCAGGGGCACACTTCAGGACAAGAGTGCCACTGACCCCAGATTATTCAAGTGGTCTAGGCTATAGAACCTCACGAAAGTGTGTGGCAAGGACCATCCCGCAGCATCACATATATCGGAGAGGGGGGTTCCCGACCACTCTGGAGCTCTGGAGGATGCCATACTTCATGTGGAGTGGGCTCTTATCGACAGAGGTGAAGGCACCTTGTAAGCCGTAATGATAGCCTCAAAAATCCACCTGTTAATGGTGTATTTGGTAGCTGGGGAGCCCTTATGAGGGGGCCTTAAGCATACCAGCAACTGGTCCGATTTGCGCCACTGAGATGTCCTCCGCACATAAATCTCAAGGGCTCTGACCGGACAGAGCAGTTGCAGCCTACCTTCCTCTTCCGCTGACACTGAAGGTGGATGGAACGCCTGCAGTACCACCGGCCAGGCCGCCTCAGTGGGTACTTTGGGTACATACCACGGCCTAGGATGTAGGATGGCTCTTACTGTGCCTGGAACAACCTCCAGGTTAGCAGGAGCCACCGGCAGGGCCTGCAGATCTCCCACTCTCTTGAGAGAAGTCATGGCCAGCAAAAATGCCAATTTTAAGGCCAGACACCTGTCTGATGCATCGTCCATTGGCTCGAAGGGTGCTCTGGTCAGTCCATCGAGCACCACTATCAGATCCCAT
Source organism: Coreoperca whiteheadi (assembly GCA_011952105.1). Classification (NCBI taxonomy): domain Eukaryota; kingdom Metazoa; phylum Chordata; class Actinopteri; order Centrarchiformes; family Sinipercidae; genus Coreoperca; species Coreoperca whiteheadi. The sequence goes on from CM022490.1 coordinate 2,730,589, forward strand.
GCAGGGACTCAAGCCGTTGGCCTCATCTTTAAGGTACCATGAAGGAAACCGGTGACAAAATCGGTGCTTCTCTAGCGAGCAGCCATCCACCCTACTGTGGAATGCTGCAATCGCAGCCACATACACCTTAAGTGTAGCAGGGGAGAGTCCAGCCGGTTAACTGGGTCAAGGTGGCGCTCTCAGCACCATGTAGTGTAAAGCTTCCACTTGCCTGCATACAGTTTCCTCGTGAAGCGGGCTCTAGAGTGTAAGCCGGTCTACACTCTAGACCGGTCTCAGGGGCTAAACCCACAGCTTCAACCTCCCCGGCTGGGGATAAAATATTTCGCCTTGGCACTGACAGGAATCTCCCACGGGGGGCCGTCCAGGAGGGCTACCAGTCCTGAAGACCAGATACTGACGGGCCAGAACGGGGCCACGACCAGCAGCTGGGGCCCTGTTTGGCAAATTTTCTCTAGAACTCCCGTGAGCAGAGCAATCGGGGGAAATGCGTACAGCCGTAGCCTTGGCCCCTAGGGCTGGATGCACAAGGGAGAACCAGAGGGGGCAGTGAGCGTTCCCCGGGGACGTGAACAGGTCCACTTGTGCTCTGCCGAATCTCCTTCATATCATCTGCACTGCCTCGGGGTGCAGTTTCCATTCCCTGGGCCTCGACCCCTGCCGCGACAGGATGTCCGCTCCCACATTGAGGTATCGAGGTACCAAAAGTGCTCTGAGAGAGAACAACTTCCCCTGAGACCAGAAGAGGATCTGGGTCGCCAGTCTGCACAGAGGGCACGACTTCAGACCGCCTTGTCGATTTATGTAGGAGAGCACCACTGTGTTGTCGGAGTGGACAAGCACGTGGTCTGGAAGAAAGTGCCGTAAGGCCAGCAAGACCATTCGCATCTCCAGGTGATTTATGTGCCATTGATCAGAATCAGAATAAGAAATACTTTATTAATCCCCGAGGGGAAACTCTTTGTAACAGCAGCTCACTATCAAGAATGGAAGTACTAAGCAAGGCAAAAAGCAATAATATAATACACTATAATACAGGTAAAAATTAAATAAGTGTAATCTACAAAGTGGGTTTACCGGTTGAGGTTAATATTACAGTATAAAGTAATAGTGCATGAGCTGTCAAGTTACGTGTAGCTTATTAACAATATATAATTGGATGGAGGATATTGCACAGCCGTACTAGAAGTATAAATAAGTATCACAAATTAAATTTAAAACAGGGTGTATTGCACAGTAGTTTAAGCACTGAATATTCCCAAATTATGTACAGTATTGCAGAGATGTTCATGATCAGTGTCCAGTTTAGTGACTTAGGGTCATATCGACTAACACTTAAAGGGAGGAGTTAGAGAGTTTGACGGAAGACTCATCCTCCCAAAATGCACCACAGAGTGCCACAGGAAGTGCCTGTGGCACTCTGTGGTGCATTTTGGGAGGATGAGTCTTCCACTGAAGGTACTCCTTTGCTTGACCTGCACGTCATGGAGTAGGTGGGAGACACTGTCCAGGATGGCATGTAGTTTGGCCAGCATCCTCCTCTCTGACACCACCGACAGAGAGTCCAGCTGCACCCCAACAATGTCACCGGCCTTACGGATCAGTTTATTGAGTCTGTTAGCGTCCGCTACCCTCAACCTGCTGCGCCAGCATGCAACAGCATACAGGATAGCACTGGCCACCACAGACTCGTAAAACATCCTCAGCATTGTCCGGCAGATGTTGAAGGACCTCAGCCTCCTCAGAAAATAGAGGTGGCTCTGGCCCTTCCTGTACAGAGCTTGAGTGTTCTTAGCCCAGTCCAGTTTATTGTCTATGTGTACTCCCAGATACTTGTAATCCTCAATGATGTCCACATTGACCCCCTGGATGGAAACCGGAGTCACTGGTGCGTTGGCCCTTCGTAGCTCTACAACCAGCTCCTTGGACAGAACAGGGACCCTTTGAAGACTCAGGCTCAGGTTGAAGACATGTTGAAGAACTCCACATAGCTGGGGGGCACAGGCTTTTAGCACCCCGGGGCAAACTCCATCGGGTCCAGCAGCCTTGTTTGAGTGGAGTTTCATCAGCTGTCCTCTCACCTGGTCAACAGTCAGGCACATAACAGAGGTTACAGGCGGGGGAGGGGGCGGGGCAGTACTCTCCCAGGACAATGGGGGAGGGGGGAGCAGTTGACTCACAGGAGTCTGAGGGGGGGCAGCAGTTGATTTAGAGGGGGAATGAGCAGAAGCTGGTGTGTCGAATCTGTTAAAGAACAGATTAATTTCGGTGGCCCTTTCCAAGCTGCCTTCAGCTCCTCTGCTGCCAGTCGAGTGATGCTCTTCATGCCACTCCAGACCTCTCTCATGTTGTTCTGCTGGAGTTTCCACTCCAGCTTCCTCCTGTACTTCTCCTTGGCCCCCCTGATCTTTACCTTCAGGTCAGCCTGGATGGCCCTCACCTCCTCCCTATTACCATCCGTAAAGGCCCTCCTCTTGGCATTCAGGATGTGTTTGATTTCCTTTTTTAACCACGGTTTATTGTTAGGATAACAATGAACCATTTTAGTTGGGACATTGCAGTCCACACAGAAGTTAATGTAGCCCGTGATGCACTCAGTGAGCCCGTCGATGTCCTCTCCATGAGGCTCACAGAGTGTGTCCCAGTTTGTCACCTCAAAACATTCCTGCAGTGTCTCATAGGCGTCCTCTGACCATCTCCTTACTGTCCTTGTGGTCACCGGCTGCCTTTTAACCAGAGGCATATAGCAGGATTTGAGGTGAACCACGTTGTGGTCTGACCTGCCCGGGGGGGAGGTTAGCATACAGCAGGTCCAATGTCCTCTCCTCTCTAGTAGGACAACTCACATACTGGCTGAAATTAGTCAGTGTTGTTGAAACACTGACATGGTTAAAGTCGCCCGATATTAATATGAGTGCACTCGGGTGTTGAGTCTGGAGTTGTGCTATGGCGGAGTGAATGGCGTTGCACGCCGATACAGAGTTAGCAGAGGGGGGGATGTAAACAGCCACAACAATGGCATGTGAGAATTCTAGTGGCAGATAATATGGCCGGAGTCCCACAACTAACAGCTCAATGTCTGGGCTACAGATACTCTGCTTGATAGTAAAGTGACCAGGGTTACACCACCTGTTGTTAACCAGCACAGCAAGCCGCCGCCTTTCCGCTTACCGCTCCCGGTGTAATCCTTGTCGGTCCGAACAGTCTGAAAGCGGTCGATGGAAACGTTATGATCCGGGATATCCTGGTGTAGCCATGTCTCCGAGAAGCACATCAAACTACACTCACGGAACTCCGTCTGACTCCGGGCTAACATCGTTAGCTCCTCCATCTTATTCGCCAGTGATCTCACGTTGCCCATAACAAGAGAAGGCAGACATGGCTTAAATCTCTTGTTCTTAACTCTCTTTGTCTGCACCCCTCTCTCTTCCATCGCTGCTTCGTTCCACCTCTGCATCCTCTGTGTGTCCTCCTCCAGATCTCAGTGGGGACATCGGTTGTCCTGGGTGCCATGCCACTCGGCTTCAGCGTGAAAAAGCTGTTCAGCAGTGGTGCCCTGACCAAGTAGCAGGAGAAGAAGTTCCACGGTGATAAAAAGTACAAAAATACTTTCTACCCTCATTTTATTAAAGTGCGTAGTAACACAAGTTACTCAAGTTAGGAAGAAAAAGGTAGGCTAAAAGTTAGAAAAAGTAAGATGACGAGACGGAGCTACGCAAGAGGCAGCCTGCACCATGGCGCATGTGCACTAAGGTGATGCTGTCATGTCGTGGGTCTTATGGGGTGTGTTTTGGGGGTGTGTGTTGACTCTGATTGTTCCTAGGTTGCATTAGTTCTCCTAGCGCCTTGTGTCTATTCTGGCTTATTTTGTTCATGTTTTCTCAGTCTGGTTATTTCCTGTTTTATTTTGGTAGATGTCTCTTTCCCTCGGTCTTGGTTTACCTTACTTCCTGTCCCTGATTCCCTGATTTTGTTCACCTGTGTTTGTCCTGCACCTGTGCCTCGTTGTCTTCACCTCCCCTGAGAGTATTTAGTTCGTGTATTTTCCTGTCCTGGTGTGGGATCATTGCCTTGTATGTATGTTTGCCTGTCTTCCTGCCTGTTATCCGAGTTCGCCTGTCTACCTTCCGGTAATCGACAATAAAGACTCTACTCAGTTACTGTCTGCATCTGGGTCCTCCTTACCTCATCCAAACCCTAACAGATGCGGTGTCGACCACAGACCTCGAGCTGAGTGGCCGTCCAGGAACGTGCCCCAACCTGTGCTGGATTCGTCCGTTGAGAGTGTGCGATGGTGATACACCATTCCCAGCACTGGGCCCTGGGTCAGGAACACCCGTTGTCTCCACCTGACCAAGGAACGCATGGACCTGTGCGTAACCCTTATCAGGCGGAAAGAATTGTCCCTCTGGAAAAATCCTGTGCTCCTGACCCACCCCTGCAGGTGCCTCAGTAACCCAAGCGGAATCACGATGGAATCACCCCTTACCTCGTGGAGAGTAGAGCTTGCCGCCTTCCTTAAAAAGCGCGTAGCTTTTTCACCGGGAGACGCTTGCAATGCACACAGCTAGCCCTCTCAAGGGCTGCTAGCGCATGCTCTCTTCCCAGGCAGCTAACACACATCTCCTGTGTATTGCCATCGGGAATATAGCGTTGACAGGGATAGACGTACTGCCAAAAAAGCTTCACACTCACCATTTCAGAGACCCAGAGCGCTTGGTGAAGATCAGAAGACTGACGACAACAGTGAAGCCGGTTCCCTTTGAAACCTCCGTTTCTGCCGGCGTGCGTCACGCGTTGACGTTAAGCCAATCGAGATTGGACTAGTTGATACAGAGAATCAGATGCGGCCACGCTGAGGGCGTTCCCCATAGCATCAGCTGATGCAGCGTTGAAGTTCCCTTGAAACATTACATTATACATGGCTTTATTTAATTTCGTCTGTTCCTGATCAACACTTCCTCAATGTTTGACTGTTGTCTTCATGCTAAGGTTTATTATTCATCTCCTTTTCCCTGCCATTCAGTGTTTTATACCTTTTATAATATAGTCTTACACCAGTTGGTGATGTATCCAATCAGCATTTCTGAATACAGCTTTAATCGCCGGAATGTCCAAATTTTACCACTGTAGTTGAGCTCAAGAAAATTATTCATGACACTATTAGAAAAGGATTTGACAGTGTAATACTATTTAATTGCATTTTAATGACTGGTCTAAATTAAGTCACGGAAGATTTTGATGACAGTTATAATGGTCTCATGACATCCAATGTCAAAATCAACCACATTTGACAGTTTAATGTAATGTTAATGCATAAAGCTAAATAGTTTAAGTTTGATAATTAAGCCTTCTATGGCATGTTTGACAGGTTATGTTGTCTTGGTTAATGTCAAGTTGTCATAACAAAGACATTGACAGGGTAATAAGTCATAAACATTAATTTCATGACAGGTGTCATGTCATGATTATGACAGTTTAATGTCAGTCTTATGCACACCCCTTTAAATAAAGTGTTACCCCAAATATCTGAACTGAACAAGTCTGCTAGTTAAAGAAACAGACTAGCTCCTCTCAGCCCCCAGCCAAACATCGACTACAACATAAAATCCAATCCCTGCTACTCTCCATGGTAGGGCAAACCGAGGCACATCCTCAGGGCTTGTTATTTAAACTCTGCCTCTCTTCTTTTGTTGCATGCCATCTCCTCTTCTTCTATATGCTGCTTTTGTGACTTGCTGCTGATATTTGTACTTCACAGCCAAGTCACTCAAAGGAAGGAAAGAAAGAAGAGAAAACACTCGTCCCAATCCATCTGTCCTCTCCTGATTAACAATTTGTCTGAGGTGAGTTTGTGAACTTCAGAGTTGATGTAGAGTAGAAATGCTAATGGTAGTGGAAGAAGAATACAGATTCTTTGGCAAAAGTATCAATACTACAAAGTAGAAATACTCCATTACAAGTAAAAAAAAAAAAGTCCAGCATTCAAAATTGGAATAAGTAAAACTACACAAGTAATAATAATAAAATAAATAATAAATAAATAAATACTATCGTGTAATTTGTATTTTACATCATTGATAATGTATCAAAATTTAAGTATAGCAAATCATTGAAAGGTTAATCCTTAGATGTTTGTAAAATTACCATAAATTGAAATTTTGTAGCTCTGGCTGTCAAATCGACACTCAAAAAAATACCTCATCAGTTGAATGTTGTTAGGACAATGGCTAAAGGGGCATTAAAGGGGCAAACTGTGTAGGAGCAATCAATTAATTTTGGCTATCAGAATTATCAAAGATGAACGGGCCCTAGCACCAGACCGCATGTCGGGGTGCAATGCACGCGCACGCGAAAAATCAATGCGTTAGACAAAAGAACGTTAATTTAAAATGACAAATGGTTAAACAAAATGTTGGCTGAGGCCGTGTTTGATAAAGAGTGTGGCTATGGCAAGGTAAGTCTGTGTGATCTGTGTAGGATAAATGGTGCCAGGTTAGAAGAGGATAGTTAGTTACATGCAAGAGCCTGTGTGTCTGTGTGAAGCATCATTAACATCTATTTAGCATGTAGCTATCAAAGAAAACACAACTCAACAATAAAACTCAATGAAAAACATATAAGTACATGTACATTGACATGGGTTAAACAGTCCTCTGCTAAGCCGTATACACTGCTATCTCATGTCAAGCCATGTACAGTGGCGAATAAAAGTATGTGAACCTTTTGGAATTTCATGGTTTTCTGAATACATTTGTCATAAAATGTGATCTGATCTTCATCTAAGTCAAGGGCATTGACAAACATATTGTTTCTAAAAATAATTACACAAAAAAATTCTGATCTTTGGACGTCTCAGGTCTGTTGTGGTAAAGAAAGAGCTGAGCTGCAAGGCGAAGCTCTCTATTTACCGGTCAATCTACGTTCCTACTCTCACCTATGGTCATGAGCTTTGGGTTATTACCGAAAGGACAAGATCCCTGATAAAGGCGGCTGCTCCCTTATACCCTTTTCCAGCCAAGGTAGAGCTGGTGCTGGTTCGGAGCCAGAGTCTAGTTTCAAATCGGTTCTTTGTTTTTCCACCACCAACAGCACCAACTCCGAGCCAGGAAAAGTGGTTCTTAAGTAGCACCAAATCATTGTTGGTCTAGATGTCAGGGTTTGAGAATATCTTCCCTTAACTTCCTCATGTTTCCCAGTGTTTCCCTGCCTTGTGTGTCTTGTCTGTCTTGTTTGTTTTGTTCATCTGGAGCCTTCCACGGAGCAGACCAGTCTCTCTCTCCTCCACACCTGCAATCATTCACCTGCGCCCGCCTACCTGCACACCTGCAGCTCATCCCGGTTCATCACCACCTCCTGCAGTATTTAAACACCGGCTCAACCTTCCAGTCTTCGCCAGATTGTATTATCCATATTGTGGTACTTACGTCGGGCTCTTCGCTCCTAAACTACGTATGAATATTGTCGAGTGTGTTTTCGCAGCAGTTTATTGTTTCCTCTGTCTCCATGTCCAGAAATCCTCCCGTCTGCCTCATCCATCTGCCTGTCTCGCTCCGTGGATCCTCCTACCATCTCCTGCCTGCCTGCCTCGTTCCTCCCCGCTCCTGCAACTCCTCCTGGAACTTTCAGCCTGTCAACCGACACCCTTCGTCTCCAGTGTGTGGGGACTCTCTGCCTCCACTTACCTGTCTGCCTTGCTTCCAGCCGTTCCAGCTCTCAACCTCTCAGGAAAAACTACAATAAATCTTGTTTGTCCTCCTACCACATACGTCGTGTCCAGCCTTGTATTCTGGGTCCAACCTAAAAATAACCTTAACCTTAACACTAGAAGTAAGAACCACTTACGTCAGCGGCTGGGGGCTGGGTTACCGTGACCAACAAGACGAACGGTTTTCACAAATGCTTCTTACACCAACGCTTAACATATTTTTATTTAACTGCAATGTGATCGTTTATCAGCAGAGTTGATGCTAGGAGGGTAGCAACATGCTGAGGCTAAAATTTACATGTTATTGTTAAAAATAAATAAATGTTATGTAAATACCATTACTCTCGCTTGTAACCTCCGTCTGTACAAACTACGGCGAACATAAATAGCAATGCAACATCCGCGATTGTTGACGGTGTTTGTGTTTGATGCTGCCCCGCTAGCTTTGCCAGGAAAGATGTGACGTATATAGTCACGTAAGACCTGGCTCTGTGCTGGCCCTGTAGCCAGTGGCAAGACAAGCCGGTTCTTAGAAAGCTCGTCATTCGAACCTACTCCGAACTGGCACTAGCACTGTCTCTGATCCAGTACCCGGTTCATTCTGGTGGAAAAGGGGTATTAGAGATAGGGTGAGGAGCCGCTGCTGCTGCCCCTGTGACCCGGCCCCGGATAATTGGAAGAAGATGGATGGCTATATATATAAAACTGAAGTGAAATTTACTGTGGTTGTTTAAGTTAGTTGGCAGACTGCGTCGTAGCTGCTGGTGCTAATTAAACTTGATTGCAGAGATCTTGTAGGCTCTCGCTATAGATCAGAGTTTTCGATTCTGCTCCAAGCAGATTAAACGGCGGAGGACAGCAATCAGCTGTCTGTTGCAGTGACAGACAGAGAGTGAGAAAGAGAACAATGGCCTCCGATACTCAATAGTAACAGGAAGCTGGGTCCATGGGGGAATTTTCACATAGGTGTGAATTTGGGAGACTGACTTCAATGGCTCAGTAAATGGACTGTACTTGTATAGCGCCTTTCTAGTCTTCCTACTACTCAAAACGCTTTCATACTACATAACCCATTCACCCCATTCACACACTGATGGCAGGAGCTAACTGCCCATTAGTAGAAAGTAATCTAACCATTCACACACACTCACACACCGAAGGCACAGCCCTCAGGAGCAATTTGCTCAAGGACGTGAATGCAACAAAAGACGTTTGGCTTCGGTTCTTGTGATGAACTCTAGCTTTTTAAAGCAACCAGTCTCTTTAAGAAATAATCTGTTGTTGCCAGTTGTTAGTCTACAGAAGCTAAATCTGAAGAGAGCCTTTGGATAATAGATGCATGCAATTTCTTTACTTGTGCAGAGTACGTGATGATCTGGCCTCCTAAATAGGCTTTTAAAGATTCTCATAACAGTGCAGCTGAAATTGGTTCAGATTCTAGATGATTAAGATATAATCATCAATCACATTTGTAATGAATTCATGGAATTTACCATCTGTTAATAGCAATGTATTAAATCTCCATTGGGTGGGATATCGAGGTCCTTGTGAAAACTTGCTGTCTATAGACACAGGAGCATGGTCTGATATTATAATAAGGTGATATGTAACATCAGTTACATTGGGCATCAAATTTGCATCTATAAAGTAATAATCTATGCAGGAGAACGTTTGATGTACATGTGAGTAAAAGGATATTGTCTACACGTCTGGTTACAAAATCTCACAGGGTCAACACAGCCGTTACCGCTCATAAAATAGCTCAGAGTTTTGGCCATTAACGAGTGGAGCATGGTAGAACGATCATTTTGAGGATCTATAGCACAGTTCATATCCCCTCCAAAAATCGGACAATGGTCATTCAAAGAAGGGAGATTTCCTTATTATATCCTATATTCATAAAATTGGGACTGTCATAATTTGGAGCGACCTCGCGCCGTAGACAAAACCACCGGGGAGGGGGGCTGGGCGCCCTGGAGACCTCACATGTGATGGGGAAGGTCTAGGCAGTTACTGGGGTCTCCATGGTGGGTCTGGGGCCCCGGGATGCCATGGCGGATCAGGTGCCCCACCCACATGTTCCCCCACCCCGGGTATATGCCCCCCAAAAAAAATTCTTTTGGGAGATTCCGGGGTGGTAGGAACAGCTTGTGGGGATCTGGAGCGGCATCTGGATCATCTGGAGCCGGAGCAGGGTCCGGAGCTGGAGCCAGAACGGGTTCCGGAGCTGGAGCCGGAGCGGGGTCCGGAACTGGAGCGGGAGCCGGAGTGGAAGCTTCTGGCTACAGGACTGTCTCCCATGCAGAGAGTTCTCTTTTCTCCTCGTGTAGCATTTATAGTCAAAGTTACGGATTTTATCCGCATCAAATGTTACTATCGATATAGCCTCTGATATCTTACGGTCCAACTCGTCTGACGCCAGTCCGATACGTTCTTCCTCGACTTCATCTTCGCTCAGTTGTAGATTAGGGATATTATTCAGTCTTATTATGAATTATTTCATCATCGCTCAGATCATCTTCAGAATCGGTAAGCTCTGGTTCGTAAGCATCCGCCTTATCGAAGAAGTACTTCAAAACATTTTCAGTGTAACGGCCACGGTTCACCTCGTCTGCAAAATTCTTTGCGGCGTCCATCTTCATTGAATTTTGATATCAGTTAGAGCCGGCCAGAGCGCTGCATAATAAGTAGCCATGCTTCCCTTGGAGGGTGGGGCAATAACAAAGAAACAAAAGCCAGCTTATCCAGTATGGAAATACACACAGACAATGACACTCCCTTTCAATCTCCAAAAAATAAGCCGATTTCAACCTCAAAATGTATGCTTTTAAATATACCAATACTGCTATCTCAAACACGGAGAGGCTTCTTTATGATCTCAACTAACAGATTCTGCAAAATAGCAAAAAGCACCGATTTTGAAAAAAAACCGCTTCTTTCTCATTTTGCTCAAAAGTTGTGCTGCCGACTTGTGTCCCTGGTTTCCGTGACGGGGCAAATTTGCCGTTCCTGACTATCAGGAAAAATTAAATAAAGAAAACACATTTTAATAAAGCCTTCAAAGAATACTGACTTATTTCACACTTTCCCTTTATGTGAAACTGCATATTATAGGTATGTGCCATATCTGTACAGAGAGGTGTTTCTCTTATTTAGCCTGCGTTGATATAAATGGGGTGGACAACAAATTAGAAACACGTGTCCATATAATGCCATACAGTTCAACAACACCACAAACTACATCCTTCTAAATTATCTTACAGTGGAATCAACACCCCCCTATAACAGTTTCAACACAAACTGAACATATAACCTTTATGAAGGTAGGATTTCTTACAGGACTGTTGGATTAGACTTGTACTTGTCCAGGCCCAATACAGTGACAGTGGATGTGTTACAGCTAGACCAATAGATCATCAGCAGGCACCAATAAATCTGCTGCTATTAGTTTATTGCAGATATACAAGGATATATATATATGTTGGCGGACAAGTAACATAAATGCCAAAGACGTCCTATATAAAAAGTTTCTCCATTACATAGTGTCTGTATAAAAAAACATAAACATTGTAAAATGTCCCTCTCAGGGATTCTTATCAGAAAAAGTCTTCATATCTGTATCTGCCTCTAAATCCCAGTATCAGTCTGGCTATAGCTCCAGCCTGTATTGTTGCCTTTAGTCTGGCTTCATGAGGCTAATTGTGAAAGATAATGAAGACAGATTAAATTGCATTTTGCATTCAAACATTTACACAATATAACAATTTTCCAAACAAAGAATATGCAAGCAACAATAACAGCCATAAAAACGTGAGAACATGAACAGAAATGTCACAAAGTCCTCATGATCAAAATTGCAAAAATATAGTAAAATGTCATTGTCAATGACATTTAATACATCTTTAGTTTCAGCTCTTTGACTCTGTCTGACAGCCTCTGCCCATTCAGATTGAGAGAGTTGTTGAAACACCTCAGAAGTATATTGAAAGCTGGATGGGTACCTCAGATCTAGAGCATACATACACTGCACAGGCAAAGGACAAGTACCGCTATTCCTTTAATGACAATTCCCAATTGTGTTGTTAGTTGCTCAAACCCTGTGCCCTCGGCGCAGACTAAACAGATCCCAAGGACCTTCTGCTGTTTCACTATCTCAGCCTGGTCACAGTCCTTGAAGTCGCAGAACAGAAAAAACATGTTTGTAATGGTAAAAAAAAAACATCATTACAACATTACAAGCATGGGCTAGGGTTCCAGACATGGTTCAAGTATATTTCCAAAGTAAAGTTTTAATCCAATTTGAAATACTCCTCTGCGAGACCATTTTTGTATGCACAAAGAAAATGCAAGCTTAGTTCCTACAAATTATACTCATACAACTATTTCCAGTAATATCGTAAGGGAATGTTGTTCCACCCAGACAACATTTATCGACATATACATATCGTCAAAGCATTAGTCTGGCAATAACTGGATCACCTGAACAATTTTTGCATGTATATTTTAAATTAAATACACAAACCAATACTCACGTTAGCTAACTTAACCTAGCCAAATACAAGAGAGATGGTCGTAACAACATTTCAGCAAATAACACTGCGTATAAGATGTATGGTCCAACAAGCAGCTTACTGGAAGTGTCAAGTTATACACCTCATGTATGCAAGTTTTTGAATCATCGTGGACTCACATGCAGCATAGTAAAATATGGGTAGTGGGAGAATAGTTTTATATCAGATGTATATATATCTGACTGACATCCAAGCATGTGCATACCATAAAACACAATACCTATATTTATAAAGTATGCTATTCAATAGGTAAACAGACAATGCACAATGTTTAGTCAAGCATTTTATTTACTTATCTGGTGGTGAACGTTTCATGTTTTCATTCATCTCTTTTAATGTGTCGTTAATTGCTAGAAGTGTGTGATTAATCAATTCCAATAACCAACCATTTCGGCTTGGTTTTCCAGCGCGACTAGTCGCTCCTCAGTCTGAGTCAGTGTCAGGGTCCAGCTGGCCTCCTCCAGTCTGCTTGTTGTGTCTAAGAACACAGTTTTCGGTGACGAGTTTAAGGTCTGACCATTTTTTCTTCACCTACATGTAAGTGTGACATAAGCTATCATATTATTACTATTCTATATTAGGCTATGGACATCACATATGAAGAAATGAAATATTCATACCTATAGATACAAATAATGGTGTACTAACTTTTTGTTTAAAGCCAGCTAGCATGCTAACAGCATGCCATGCCAACTAGCATGCTGCCTGAACCACCATATACCAAACAATCTTCTGCAGCTATCCTACCTTGGTGCAACACACCATACACTTCTGTCTATGGTATCATTAGTTAACATTATAGGTTCTGCACTTACATTTCCTTGTCATTTACGTTTCTGGTTACCCACAGCCATTCATCGGAATTGGCTGCAGTGTCTGTCATGTCTTTTACTGCCTGCCATGTTTTTTTACCACATGACTCAGCAGCAATCACTGCTGAGTCCTAATGAAGGAGATCTGTATGATAACATTACTTCAAACTTTCTCCATGTGCAAAATCAACCGCAGCAGGAGCGCCACAAACCAAAGTAAATCCAAGCTCGAAAACACAAACTTTCCAACATCCCCCTCTTTTGTGAGTTTGGCTGCCAAACCTGCATTCTCTTCTCACTCTGGTCTGGAGTATTTTCTCAACCTGCCAGTCTGCTGATGTGTTTTGCGTGTTTGTCCAGCGCTAACACAGCTGACAGTGACACAGTGTCACTATTACCGCATATGTAGCTCACATTCCTGGCTAATTGGGTTTGAGGCCCCAGAGGCTCTGTATGTATGTTAAATAGTGGATTGGCAAGGCATGTGTTGGGATTGTGTAGCATGATTAAGGTTTAGGGGTCATTGGGTTGTTGTGTGTGAGTTTGTGTGTGTGTGTTGAAAGTAGTCTCCTGAAAACTCAGCTCCAACAGAGCTGTGGTCTTATCACTGGACTCGCTGCAGTCAGAGAAAACTCAGAGAAGTTGTATTTGTTTTCTCAATGAAACATTTATTTTTACCCAGCTTCATTATGGATCTGTCATGTATACCTTTGCTGTGTGTGTGTGTGTGTACACCAGGGTGGGAAACCCAGGTATGATAAGGTTGAAAAACAAATGAGCACTTCAAAGCTGAGCCGAGCGCCAGGCAGGGAGTTGGACTGCAAGCGTAGCAGCTCCATAACACCAATTTCATTACTTCATCTAGATATGCCTCCCCAGTGCTTTGCCTGCTACCACCTTGTTGTGCTTCCATCCTCAACTTTTTTGTTTCTTCCTTTACTCCACTTCTACCCCTGCTGCGTGCCCCTCCATAGTTATGATGATTAATCATCTAAATTTGATGAACATTCTTTTTGCAAGTGCAGAGTGCACTTTTGGTGGAAGAAAAAGTTGTCTCTCTGTAAATACACCCACCCGGTGGGAGTGAAAGCACTTGAATGAATGCTCCTCTCCTCCACTGCCCTATATTTCCCTTTTCATTCAGCAGAGTGTGTGTCAGGATTTCTGCGAGTCATCCGCAAGACACGAGTAATTCACTGGCTGTACGTCTGAACACCGGAGGAGGGGGGCGGGGGTGGAAGAGTAAGAGGAGGAAGGGGAGGAGAACAGGACATGTTAGCGAAAAGGCGAGAGCTGGTGAAGGGGCGGGACAGCTTGGCTCATCTTTGAATAGACGTGACAAAGAAGCCTGCGGGTGAAGGCGGTGCAGGGCGTTCAGATGATGAGCAGGCGGAAATCATGTCAGCGGCACACAGCTGTACTTATTCAGAGCAAGCCAAAAATTTAGCAAAAGTTGCACTCCAAAACTCTGCTTTTTTTAGGAGTGTGGAGGAGAGACGGTAAATACACAGGATACAAGGTAAATGAAAGAGCAGAGGTATCACATTACAAGGAGTTTTATTTTTGTAATATTGCTTGCACTTAACTTCCATAGTACTTTCATTCATTTTCATTTGGATTCATCAGAAAGGGAACATATTATATTTTACATCACGAAAAGAGATACTCTGTACAGAAAACACTATATACAGATCATTTATGTTTTAATTACTCTGAAATCAGGGTTCATGCAGAGCCTTTGGCATCTCTTCTTAGGGCCAGATAACATCCTGATCTCATTGGCTTAAAGTTTCTTCTTTCCAATTTTCCAAATGGGTTTCTTTACATTCTGCTATAATTTGGTTTACTCTGATTGGTGTTATGAAAGCAGTGTTGCTGTCAGACTGGTTAGACTATGTATGTCTAGGAGTGCTCTTTTTTGAATGTTGAATGTCTATATTATTCATGCCTTACCTGTGTCGGCCTCCCATCTATTACAAAGATATGCTGTTTGCCAGTGTGGGGGTGTGTGTCGTTTAGTGTCAGCTGTAGAGGGGGAGAGGTGAGGAAGTGTCTCAGGTAAACAGCGTCAGGGAGAGCTGATTGTCACAAGCTCTGTATAGTTAATTAATTATGATCTCCCCTGTAAAAGCAGTAGTGTCACATTACATGCTGACAGCACACCACAACAAGAAGAGTCACTGGAGCAGTGATGGGCTTCTGAGGAAGAGTGCTGAGAAGAGTGTGGTTTTGCAAGCAATCAATAAGCAGTTTCTCAAACGGAAGGGTGTAGTGGTGTCTGCACCAGGGAACCCAGGGAAGCACAGAGTGGCTACAACTGGCACCTGAACAGGGACCTGGCGATATGGATGAGATGACATTGCTGCAGCAGATACAGCCAGTGGCGATAATACCGCAGATGTTGGGGGAGATCGTCTCCATGCATAGGGAGCAAGCGAAGGTGAACAGACAGCAGCTGGAGGCGCTCCAAGAAAGTTTGGAGCGTCAGTCCCGGCCGCTCGGGAGTCTGTTGGCTGCAACAGCGGCGTCCTCACCCACCTCCCTCTCCAGCGGAGTGTTTAATCCATGGGAGAAGCAGACGGTGGCACTCGGTCTCCTGGCTGCCGCGGGGGGAAACTGAAGGACACAACGCGTCAGTCCTTCAGCTGCTGGCCGAAGACGACAGGTTGATCGGCTTGCCCAAACTTCATGCTTCAGAACTGGCAGCGGTGGTCCTCAGTGGAATGTCCAATCTGGTCCAGAATCGGTGTTTTATCATACCTTTATCGATTTTCTGCCTACCTTCCTTTGGATTATGTTTGCCTGCCTGTCTTTTGATTTTAACCTCTGCCTCCCCCAGTAGGTTTGCCTTTTTGTGTTCCAGATATAAATTGTTGAACTGCCTCTGTCTACCCTCTGTCTGCATTTGGGTCCCTTTCCCTGACTCCGCTTGACGGGTCTTGACAAGGAGGGAGGACTTCACAGCTCTTACCAAATCCACAAAATTCCGTATTCCCTTCTGTGGCCACCGGTGGCTTGAGAACCTACCAAATGTGGAGAGGGCTCTAGAGGTGTGGCCTTCAGTGACCATGCAGGCCGGCTGTGGTTCAGTGGCAGAGCGGTCGTCCACCAATCAGAAGGTTGTCGGTTCGATCCCAGCTTCCCCCAGCCATGTGTCGAAGTATCCTTGAGCAAGATACCAAACCCTGAATTGCTCCCGAAGCTGCGCCTTTGGTGTGTGAATGATTAGTTTAATTTGTACTGATGGGCAGTTTGGTCCTGCCATCAGTGTATGAATGTGTGGGAATGGGGTGAATGTGACGTAGTGTAAAAGTGCTTTGAGTAGTGAGAAAGGCGCTATACAAGTACAGTCCATTTACCATTTACATGGATGCAGTCAGGACAATGAAGCTACTAAATCCAGGAGCATCATCTTTGACACCGTCAAAGCAGCACGGAAAGACCCTTTCACCTAAAAAAGTATTTTTTTAAACTAATAATGGACAGTGAAAGGTGAAGTCCGAGCACTGACTGTTGCAGCCAGCTATTATTATAACAAATACACACAATAACCACAGACAGCTGCTCTTTAATATATACAATAGCATTTATTTAACCTTAGTACAGATTAACAATCAATAACTTCAGCCAACAACCACTATAGTCTAATCTAAACAAAATAAACATCCAACAATCAGCAAGCCAATAGGATGTAATAGAGAGGGGGGATGTGAGGAGACATGACCATGTGGGTGGTCGCACGCATGGAATCAAAATGGCGGCAGCCTGCAAGATAGGGGCAAAGCAAAAGGGGAAGACAGCTCTGTCCGTCTTCAAGATAACCTGCAGCTTAGTTTAGTAAGCTGCCACGTGGCAGCATGTAAATATACGTGTAAAGATGTGTGAGTTAAATGGTACTTGTATAGCACCTTTCTGGGCTTCTGACTCCTTAAAGTGCTTTCTCACTACACCCTCATTCATACACTGACACTGGCATAATAAGCGTCACTTTATCACACAGTGACCCGGTGACTTCTGTACAGCGGCCATGTTACTGGACTTTGGTCTGATAAAATGCAGCCATTAGCTCCACAGTGGCTAAGACTACACATATGCCCAGGGGCATAACACCGGTACAAAACGGAACTTCTAAGCACAAATAAAAACACACAGAAAAGGTGGCACGGCGGCCATCAATTTCACAAATATGCAAACACAATTCAGGACAATGAGGCTTAGATGAAATAACCCACAGTTATAAAATGTATCTCTGCCAAGACACAATAGCCTCTTAATTGAGATTGCTTTTCCTAGCAAATGATGAGATGTCAGTTTGTTCAGGTTATCTGGGAGGCATCCTCTAACGTGAGCAACATGAGGTAATGTGAGTTACTGTGGAGAAAGATGTTGGGCGTCTCCTGCAGCGATTGAGATCACAGTGGAAAAGATGAGAAATGATGTGTGGCGGTCGGCTTTACAGACTCTGTGTCGTAATAGCCGTACACCGAGATATCACGCGCCACCTTGAGCGTCTCGTCCAGTAAGGGTCCATTGTTTGGATTCAACTGGGATTTCATGTTGGCTTCAAGCGAGATTTGATCTTAATTTCACACCTCGGTGTGTAATAACAGCTGAGGTAGCCTGGCGCATTCTGCTGTCTGTTCTTTGTTTTTATAACTTAGGCCGTAGTCTTTTGTTCCTCACACGTGGTGAGGCTAGAGTAAGGTAGACAAGGCCCAAAATTGTCCAATGAATATGGTTGGAATTATTGGGTTTGTAATATTTTAGTTTTCCTGTTCAATGTATTCGGAGGCATTTATTTAAGATTGAGGTCCTCCAGGATATCAGTGCACTCCAGTTGGTACGACTGTATAGTGGCGACAAAAACTGGGTCCATCCTTCTAAGGAAGTGAACATTGGTTTGGGTGCACTGCCCTGATGGCTTGGGTACAGAATCATCCCTGAAGGTGATGTATCTTTCAAATTATTATCAGGATGTACAAAATTGATTTACTATTTGTTATGTAAATCAGTCTGTTGTTATATAGGTCAGACTTATCATCCCCGTCAGGAACTTCAAAGACAGAAAAAGATAGGAAAACTCACAGTTCTATAGTTTAGGACGAACTGCATCAAGGTGATCTCCGTCAGAAAGTGCTATAAGGCAACAGTGGTGAGATGCTTCTCAATAAACAAAGAGGTAGAAAATTTAAACTTGTTCATATGTAGCCATGATAGCAGTGTGGCTCTAGAGACAATGTTGGTTGATCAGTCCACAGTTTGGTCCAGACTGAAACAACTAGCCTATAGGATTGATTAACACAAAACTTTGTGCAGACATTTGTAATCTTCAGAGTATGAATTTGAGTTACTTTATTGAACTTCTGACTTTTTTCTAGTGTCACCAGCAGGTTGATATTTTTGGTTTAAAATGGGTAATGCAATTCTAATCCAATAGATGTCTTTTTGTCAAGTTTTTCGGTTTGTATACAGCCCTGGCTCTGTAAATGGGAAACAAACAAAGTGGCTTGAACGAGCCACACAACACTATTCCAGCCATGATTTGTGTGTCAGGTGAAGTTGAATTACTTGCCCATGGACATTCAACTTACTTTCTAGTTTTTGCCAAGATATGCTGTTGTTGTGAAGTTTGTTATAGTAGCAGGAGAGTTGTGAGTTTTGCTGTCTGGAACTGGTATGCTGGCTGGGAAACCATATTGTCCTCTCTGCATGTTAGCTTTGCAGCAGCAACTGTAGCGGCAGCTTGCTAACCCACAACCTAGCTAAGGTTAGCTGTATTACTTTCGGTGTTGTTGTTCACTCTATATCATGGTACTTTTCATGGTATGGATTTCTCCAGAATCACATACCCCATTGGATGGATTGACATGAAATTTGGTACCATGTCCCCCGCAGGATGAAACCTTCCCCTTCAGTTCATTAAATCCTTGCAGCCATCTGAAGGCAGCAGGACATAGAAATCTACAGCATCTTATTTCAGAAGTGCACCAGAGTGCAGTGCTGTTACAAACTATAATTTAAATGACAGTCATATTGTTAATATTCTTTATTATTTTATTTTATTATATTTTTTATTCTTTAATAACTTATTGTCATATTTATGATTCTCATTAGTATCATTATTACCTTTGTACAAGTATATTTTATTTATTCATGTAGCATAAACCATGAGTCCATTACAACAAAAACAAGGTCACTTCTTTATTGCATGGACTGTGCTCTTAGTCACAGAAATGAATCAGAAATGTTGCAATATCCTCCGATAGACTTTCTTTGTACTTAGGTAAATGTGCAAAATGGAGTGTAAATACACAGAGTTGTGGTGGTGGTTGAGTTTGAGTGATAAAACAGAAAACAGAACAGAAAACGTCTCGGTTATGTATGTAACCTTTAGTTCCCTGAATAGGGAACGAGACGCTGTGTCACCGCTATGGGAACGCCTCTGCGTGATTGAAGCACCTATGCCATCAGTCCAATAGGGAGACGGAATGTCATAGGCGGTTGAAGAAACTATAAAGTATACCGGCAAACACATGCCGTTAGCTTCTGAAGAAGGCTGAAACAAGGCGCTTGCATGCATGCGGGGAGTATGGCAGGGTGACGCAGTGTCTCGTTCCCTATTCAGGGAACTAAAGGTTACATACGTAACCGAGACGTTCCCTTTCAAGGGAACTCGCGCTGCGTCACCGCTATGGGAACGCAAATACCCGGGCCCCCGAAGTAACATTTACGTCCAGGTCGTAGAACCTGACAAAGGTGTGCGGGCGAGAACCAGCCTGCCGCCTGACAAATGACTTGCAGGGAAGCCCCTGCAAACATTGCCCGAGAGGCAGCCATACCCCTAGTCGAGTGGGCCCGGACAGCCAAAGGAGAAGGCTGACCTCGACCACCCACTGCTCATCCTCTGTTTCAATGCTGGACCCCCTCTTGAGGATAGCCCGTAGCACATGAACAACTTTTCGGTTTTCCTTGACAGGGCAGCTCTATGGACATAAGCGTCTAGTGCTCACACAGGGCAGAACAGATTTAATTTTTCCTGCTCTGATTTCAAAAACGGAGGAGGACAAGAGGCCTGAAGTACTACGGTCCTCGCCGGAGTTGTGCGGGGGTGTACGGGTGGCGACGCTCTATTTTTGCTGTACCCTGTGTGAGGAGCTCATGCCCTGCTGCTCCCGCCCAGCAGCAGACAAAGCCTGGGGTTTCCGGGGGAAGAAACCGCCGGAGCGCCGCACGTTGTTTCTTCACCTCCCGGTCAATAACAGTTTCATAGGGTTTTGTTGACGAGTGAGGGAAGGATGGAACAGTAGATTGACAGGCGGATCAGTGTTTTTATGGTGTGAGGCAAGGCTGGACCCAAAAATGCAAGCAGGACCAGAAGCAGATTTGTGTAATTATCTTTTAGTTTTATTGTTTAGCTTGGTGGTGGTCCGGAATCAAAGGCTGGTGATGACAAGAAAGGGGGGCGTAGCTGGAGCTGGCAGAGCGCTGGAGGAGATGCCCACGGGATTGACGCAGTGTTCTGTTGTGGAGCCGATGATCAGCTGAGGTGGTGATCCCTTGGTTGACTGGAAACTGAAGCGTGGCATGGTGATCCTGGACAAAGATAAAGGTTGTCGTTAGTTTTGAAACGTACTTTAATCTATACTCTTTAGCTAGAGTTTTGGCCATGTGGTTACCACAGAGGTAAACTGAAGATCTGCCGTAGATTGGTCCGTGGCCCGGGCTTAAGTGTGCTGCGGTCTTAATGAGGATGATGGATTGCTGGTGTGTTGCTCGGAGATGATGGTTTGCAGCTGCATTGCCTGGGAATCGCCTGGCATGCCACGCCCTGAGGGGAGACACCACACTGACGATACACAGAGACTTTGACAGATACACATAGCTGAGGTGGCTCAGGTGCCTCCTGGATGCCTCCCTGGGGAGGTGTTCCAGGCATGTCCAACGTGGAGGAGGCCCCGGGGAAGACCTAGGGCACGTTGGAGAGACTGCTACCCCTGCAACCCGGCCCCTGATAAGCACTGACCATAGTGTAAGTTCACTAGAGGCAGAGATATCCTGATTTAAGAAAATTCTATGAGAAAACAATGGACCCACTTCCACCGTGTCCATTATTATCAAGACCTTTATGTGCATTAACACTTAACTAATATCAAGATTGTGTTTTGAGACTAGTTTTTATATGAAAGCTTTTCACCCTTATCTCTTTAAAACTTCAGTAATCAATGTTTCTCATATTACCAATGAATCAAATCACTGTATTGTGAAAGGGGTCGCTTTAATGATGAATCCAAGAAAATGATCAGCTGACCTTCCAGTTGTTTTCATGTATGGCATATTTTGTTGTCTCTCCTGCACTGTTTTGGATGCAGGGGTGCTTATGATTCCAAATCAATTAAATATTTAGTGTGTCTATGGTATAGAAGAGAAATTAGTTAGAAAGGTAAACACCAAAAAAAAAATATTTGAAATTAGGCAAGACATTCATTTTGACAATATTGATTCTTCCCCCTATAGAGTGAGAGTAGGCTCCAAGTCCTTCTTAGGTGTTGTTAATAGAAGTGGGTGCAATTATGAATTACAAATATTTAATTAAATTTATTGTCATTGTAATATTTCAACGAGATTGCATACAAGCATCAATCGACAGTGCCATTTCATGAAGTGCAAGAGATGAACAATAGCATATAAACAGGGCAAATGACATATAGCAGACAGAGGAATATGGTATATTAGGTAAGAATCACTAGTAACCAAAAAAAATGTGTGTAATTATATGTGCTGCAGCAATGCAAAGTCCAGTTCTCAGTTATTGCAATTGGTGGATAATATGCATATTGGGAGGATTTAAGTGAGAGGAGGGGGGAGAGGAGAAGAGTGCTAGTTCAGTAGTCTAACTGCCTGGGGGTAGAGGATGTTTGCCATTCTGGAGGTCCTGGCTTGAAGAGACCTGTACCTCCTGCCCGATGGTAGCATGCGGAACATGTTGTTTGCTAGATCTCTCAAGAGACAGCGGGAGGTGTACACAGTTAAATGGTAAATGGACTATACTTGTACTTTTGCTTTCTAGAATTTGGTCACCCTCTCATCTGCCTCCCCGTTAATGTAAATGTAAATGTAAATGGACTGTACTTGTATAGCGCCTTTCTAGTCGTCCGACTACTCAAAGCGCTTTCACACTACAGATCACATTTACCCAGACACACACATTCATACACCGATGGCAGGAGCTAACTGCCCATCAGTACTAATTAAACTAATCATCCGCACACACTCACACACCGAAGACGCAGCTTCGGGAGCAGCTCGGGGTTCAGTATCTTGCTCAAGGATACTTCGACGCATGGCTGGGGGAAGCCGGGATCGAACCGCCGACCTTCCGATTGGTAGACGACCTGCTCTGCCACCAAGCCACAGCCGCCCCTAATGATAATGGGTGAATAACCAGAATGTTTTTGTTTACGAAAGTCAACAATCAGTTCCTTGGTCTTTTTGATATTAAGAACCAGGCTGTGCTTTTTACACCACCCTGTTAGTAATTCAATCTCCTCCTTGTATGCCATCTCGTTGTTTATTATGAGGCATGGGTGTTGTCAGCAAATTTAATGATGTGATTAGTGGGGAAAAAGGCAGAACAGTCATATGTGTAGAGTAGTGGACTGAGCACGCAACCCTGAGGGGCACCAGTATTGATGTTTATGGTGTTTGATACGTGCTCGCCTATTTTCACACATTGGGAGCAATTGGTTAAAATGTCAAATATCCAGTTACATAATGACTTGTTCAGTCCAAGGTTACACAATTTCAGCATGAGCATTTGGTGGTATTGTGTTAAAAGCCGTACTAAAATCAATGAAAAGTAGCCGTACATAGGGGTTTTTCTGCTCTAGATGTTCCAAAAGTATGTGAAGCACAATAGCAATGGCATCCTCCGTTGATCTGTTCTCCTTGTATGCGAACTGGTACTGGTCCAAAGCAAATAGTAGGCCCTTTTTTCATGACTAGCCACTCCAGGCACTTTGCAGGGACAGATGTGAGTGCCACAGGCCTACAATCATTCAGGCATGTGACATTGGCTTGTTTGGGGACATGAATGATTGTGGCTGCCTTAGAACATGCTGGGACCCTTGCCTTGGACAACGACGGGTTGAAGATGGTGGTAAAGACCTCTGCCAACTCGGCGACACAGTCCTTTATCACCTGACCCGGTACTCCGTCTGGGCCAGATGCCTCCCTGGGGTTGATGTTACCCAGGCAGAGTCTCACTTCGTGAAGGCTCAGGATTGGTTTAGTATCGTCGTTGGAGGGCAGGTGGGGCCACAAAGCAACCTTATTCTCCTTATCAAAACGGGAAAAGAACAGGTTTAATTCCTCTGCTGAGTGGAAGAACCACTCACAGAGGCAGATGTTATCCCTTGTAGTCCGATAACGCCCTTATTCCCTCCCACACCTGCGTTGAGTCTGTGGAAATGTAAAATTGTGCTTCAATCCACCTTTTATAGCCCAATTTCACCCAGCAGACTTAATAATGGGAGTTTACCGGGGATGAAGCATAAGTGAGATATGGTCACTCAAACCCAAATGAGGATATGTTTGAACTTTGTATGCATCAGCAACATTGGTATAGACCTGATCCAGGGTTTTATCTCCTCTGGTTGCACACTACACATTACGATGGCATTTGTGAGGTACAGTCTTTAAGTCAACATGATTAAAATCCCCCGCTATCAGGGTGTGCAGCCAGGCTGTTATTGATATTGTCGTGTAGCCGTGCTAGGGCCAGTTTAGCATTAGCATCTGGGTAGGATATATAGAACACAGATATAAACAATAGAAAATTCTCCCGGGAGATAAAACAGCCTGCATTTGAGCAGTGTGAACTCCACGTAAGGGCAACAAGACTTTTAACCACGGTGGTATTTGTGCACCAAGAGATGTTAATGTAAATGCACAAGCCTCCGCCGATCTTCTTTCCCATTCCATGAAATTTTAATTTACAATTACATAATCTAAAAGGGAATCACCATAATTTAGTTTCTTGAACTGCTTTTTGAATTGGCTGACATTGGCTTGTGTAAATTGACTTAACACCCAGAAATATTTTTGAAACTCTAATAGAATAGAAATAAAAGCATGTTGTCTGCATAAAGCAACACCTTGTGTTCATAAAATTATTTTAAGATCATTTTATAGTTGGACTGCTGCTATAGAGTATTGAACTACAGAATCTTGATTCACAAAGTGACTTTTGAGTCAAATCCAAATTTCGTAAGTGTTTTGAAGATAACACAGTTCCACCCTGTCCAATTTTTACAGTTTGAGTTCAATCTCACAACTCAATGGCACATAAAGTCATCAAATCTATATCAGTAATGATTTTATTTTAATTTTCCCAAAACATTCTTCTGTGTGGATGTTCAAGTTCCAATAGCCATTTCATAAAAGTATTGTAAAATATCATAACATCATATCAATATACAGTATATTGATGCTGAGATATTTTGTAGAATTTGATTTCTTAAGGGGGGCTATCAGACTATTATTTTCCTTATTTGAGTGATCTTGCTAGCTGTGGGCTAGCTGTCGGTTCTGCTGAATCTCCCCATAGCTCCTCTTTCCACTGTGGATTAGGAGAGAGAAAGCTCCGTGACTTAAGCTAGAAAGGATATAATGCACAAGCCAGTAGGTTAGGCACAGTGTGTGTGTATATTTTTGATAGGGGTAATGTGTGTGTGTGTGTGTGTGAGATCTTTTGCACTATACAATGGAGGCTTGGTACTATGGCCCTCAGTGTGATGGATAAAGAGGGAGATGGGGAAAGAGAGAAATTGAAAGAACAGAGAGAGAAAAATACAGTGGGAGAATAGCGATAATGACTTAGAGTAGGAATAGATTTAACAGAGCACAAAAAATGGCCATCAAATTTAAACATTTCTATTCTTTAGGCCTTGTCTCAGTCATAAGTCATGTCTTACTGTGGACATTTTGGTTTGAGCCTTCTTGTCCTTGCCATAGTGGGAAACTAGTCAGTAAAACATGATAATCCTGTTGTTTGAAAACATTTCTATGTAAACGTTTCAAGAATCAAAAATAGCCTTACTTAAAAGTTAAAATTGTATATATTTTTGGTAGTTTTTTTATAGCATTGGACAAATTGTTTTTGCTTTCTGTACTTGCGTCTTTTTCTGCATAATAACCTTAGTGTTCCTCAATATAGAAACCAAATAGTCTCCCAGATGATGCAGGTTGGTTTATGTTATGACTGTCAGTCTTAATTATTTAAACTTGTTTCTGAGAAAACGTGTTTTTTCCATCAGTTTGGTACCATAGATGGCTGTAACTACTACTGTACCCATGGCTTGGTCAATGGGCCACTATTACAATAGAGAAAAAGCCATTGTGAGGGTCAATGTCATGTCAAATCGTTGAGAATGTTAATTAAATTGCTTCTGCTTTGAATTCACAAAATAGTGATACAGAAACTGTACCAGGTTACGTATGTAACCATGGTTCCCCGATAGGGAACAAGACGCTATGGGGAACGCCTTCAGCGTGACTGCCCCTGAATCTCTGTATCAACTTAGACCAATCTTGATATGGTTTATCATCAACACGTGACGCAAGCCGGCGGAACCTGAAGTATAAAGGGAGCCGGCTTCACTGTTGTCATCAGCCTTCTGATCGACTAAAGCAAGCCGCTCACAGGCATGCCGGAAGTATGGCAGCGAGACGCAGTGTCTCGTTCTCTATCAGGGAACCATGGTTACATACGTAACCTGGTACGTTCCCTTTCAAGGGAACTTCAACGCTGCGTCAGCTGACGCTATGGGGAACATAGTACCAACTCAGCCATGCTGAAGGGATGCCTGTCAGAGTGTGAAGCCAGCAGGGCACACTTCAGGACCCAGAGGCGCTGGATACACAAGGGAAAACAAGAGGGGGCAGTAAGCGTTGCCTGGGGACGCGAACAGGTCCACTTGTGCTCTGCCGAATCTCCTCCATATCATCTGCACCGTCTCGGGGGGCAGTCTTAATTCCCCTGGCCTCGGCCCCTGCCTTGACAGGATTTCCGCTCCCACATTGAGGTACCCAGGTACGAAAAGTGCTCTGAGATAGAGCAACTTCCCCTGGGACCACAAGAAGATCTGGTGCGCCAGTCTGCACAGAGCGCGCGATCTCAGACCACCATGTCAATTTATGTAGGAGACCACCGCTGTGTTGTTGGAGCGGACAAGCACATGGTGGCCCCTGAGGTCTGGAAGAAAGTGCTGTAAGGCCAACAAGACCGCTCGCATCTCCAGGCAATTTATGTGCCATAGTGCGGGGTCAACCACAGACCTTGGGCTGTGTGGCCTTCCAAGACCCCATCCTGTGCTGGAGGCATCCGTCGAGAGTGTGCGACGGTGATACACCATTCCCAGCACTGGGCCCTGGGTCAGGAACACCTGTTGTCTCCACCTGTCTAAGGCACGCATGCACCTACGTATAACCCTGACCAGGCGAAACAGATTGCCCCTCTGGGAAAATCCGGCGTCCCTGAGCCACCACTGCAGTTGCCTCATGTGCAGCAATCCAAGCGGAATCATGGTGGATGCTGCAGCCATGAGGCCTAACAGTCTCTGAAACTGAAGTGCAGTGAGATGTCGGCCTAGCTGCACCCTGAGTACCATAATCAGGATTGACTCGACGAGTGCGGGAGACACACTACTCCTAGGAATGTTAATCCTTTGTGTTGGAGAGAGCGTGCTCTTGCTCGTGTTGAGCCTCAACCTCAAGCACCTCAAGTGCACAAGTATGACATCTCGATGCCGTTCCGCGTGAGATGAGACTGGGATAAAATCAACCAGTCATCCAAAAACTTGAGGATGCGGATCTGGAGTCTGAGAAGAGCCGGGGCAGAGTCCATACACTCCGTAAAGGTGCGAGGGGAGAGTGCTAGGCCGAAGGGAAGCTTTGCCCCCGAAAGCTAACCGCAGGAACTTCCGGTTTCCCGGAATGATAGAGACGTGGAAGTACGCGTCCTGTAGATCGATTGTGACGAACCAGTCCTCGGACTGAATCAGACTCACAATCATAGGGATCGTCAGCATCCGGAACCAAAGTCTCCTCAGAACAGTTCAGGTGACGAAGATCTAAAACGGGACGCAAACCACCGTCTCTCTTGGGACTATGAAGTACCGGCTGTAGAACCCGGTATGCATCCCTCAGGTGGGGATTTGTTTTATGACCCCATTGTACAAGAGAGTATGTATTTCTCGCTCCATCACCTATGCTTGTATTCAGTCGACCCCTATTTCCAAGATTCCTCAGAATCATGGGGGTGTGGACCGGACCCGAAGCTTGTAACCTTGACACGCCGGGTCAAGCTTCTCAAGCGGGCAGAAGAGTCCCTCAGGGGAACCAACCGCTCGAGCCTGGTACCTGGGGGACCTGGAGTGGCGGCCTCGGTTACCTAAAGCGGTGCAACAGCCATGCCCCAGGGTCGGCATGTACATGCCTGATCGCCCCCGGAACCTGCAATGTGAGAGCTGCGCTACCCTGAAGCGCTGGAACGGCGGGATTTAACTGGAAAGGAACGTCTACAGGCCTCAGTAGAGGACGCAACTCTGGCCTGACTGCTGCACAGCCTTGCAGGTCTAAAGGCAGCGGTTGCACAGAACTCGCCACGCCCCGAAGCGCCACCGGCAGCAGGGTTAAGAGGCTGCGCTCCTGAGGGCACAATGGGGGAGCAGCCATGTGCTCAACCCCGATGGGGGGCGGCACCCTCCGAGGCCCGACGCTCAAGTCAGGGCCTCTTCTGTGAGGCCTGCTGGGCGAGAAGCACGGCCCTCAGGTCTGTCCTTTCCCTCTCAGGTCCACTCCGAGCAGGCTGGAGCGAGCCCCTTGGCCACTAGGGAGGGGCACACTGGGCCACACTTGCTTTCTGTTACCAGCATGTAAGAGCTGCGAGATTTCGAAGGCTGAGGTGGTCCACCCTCAGCTCAGGCCCAAGACCTCTGGCGACGGGGGCTAAACCGCTGTCGTTACATGGCGGAGCTCCATCCCATCCTCGGATGTGAGGGCCCAGCCAAAGTCGAGGTCCTAAGCAGGTCAGCTGGGCACACCTGCACACATGCAATGGCGTGCGGACATTCCCAGCCTGACCTGGTGCCCTGTATGCCTTGCCCACTAAAGTCAATGTAGTGTGACAAGGCCTACTAGGGAGGATGCGGCCTAGGCAATAAAACGCTGCCAACGTCTCCACGCCCTAGCCGTTCTCCTTGCACCCACTGATCGACCGTGCAAAATACGGCCTGGAGCAGGATTTCGACACCTTGGTGTGGAGATCCAGAAGAACGGCAGGTCCCGACGTGGGCGTGGAGGTGTGGCTAGAAGGAAACCGAGCTACTCCGGCAATGAATGTCCTGCTGCTCTGCTGGCCAGGCGATATTGAGCCTAGCCACCATTTTCCTCTTTTGGGAAAATCGCCTCCAGCAGCTCCTCATGCTGCAGTGACTGGGCTGACGAGCCACCCACGTCGCCACCTTCCGCACCCAGGACATCCAGGTCCTCGGAACTGGATCCTATATGCGCGGGCTCAACATCCAGGGCAGAAGACACTGCAGGCTCAGCCTGGCTTCCGGATCTCGAATGCGGGCAGACTGTTTCAACAAATAACAAACAGTCAGTCGAGAGCAGAGCGTCTTATTTCTCCTCAGAGAGGGCACTTACCTTGCTAAAAGTCACACCTCAGGGCTAACAGAGCCTGCTCTCCGTGCAGACAGCAGACACAAAGTGTGTGGCCTCTGAACATGTTCCCGGTTCTGGTCGGAAGAAGCCGGGATGCGGGCTTCCAGGCCCTAAAATGGGTGGGAATTAGTGGATGAGCCGTGTCCTCCCATTCCTTTTCTCATCGCCGGGCTGCCGCAGCAGCCGCCGCGGGACCCGCACCAAGCAGAGCAAGCTCCCGAGGAGACACTCACGCTGCTCGCGGTCAACCCGAGGGCTGACAAAGCGAGCTCTCAACCCAAAACAGCCTAAGAAATCACGTGAGTTGCCAGTGGGGATAAGCCGCGGGCAGGGAGGAAAGCACTGCCAAAACCGCCTCTCACTCGTCATTTCCACAGAGACCCAGCGAGCTTGCTGAAAATCAGAAGACAGATGACAACAGTGAAGCCGGCTCCCTTTATACTTCTGGTTCCGCTGGCGTTTGTCACGTGTTGACGTTAAACCCAATCAAGATTTGTCTAAGTTGATACAGAGATTCAGAGGCAGTCACGCTGAAGACGTTCCCCATAGCGTCAGCTGACGCAGCGTTGAAGTACCCTTGAAAGGGAAACATAGATTTCCTACAACTATGACTGCTTTGACATCTCTAGTGACTTCAGTATTCATATCGACAATCCCACTAACTTAGACACAAAACTCTTTCTTAATGCGCTAGAAACTTTTGAACATTTTCACAGCATGTTACAGGGCTAC
The DNA here is from genome assembly GCA_011952105.1 of Coreoperca whiteheadi. NCBI lineage: Eukaryota > Metazoa > Chordata > Actinopteri > Centrarchiformes > Sinipercidae > Coreoperca > Coreoperca whiteheadi. The sequence continues at coordinate 2,760,138 of CM022490.1, forward strand.
ACATTCATAAGGACATACCCTTGTAGGCAGCTGTGGCTTGGTGGAAGAGCGGGTCGTCCACCAATCGGAAGGTTGGTGGTTCGATCCCGACTTCCCCCAGCCATGTGTCAAAGTATCCTTGAGCAAGATACTGAACCCCAAATTGCTCCTGAAGCTGTGCCTTCGGTATGTGTGTGTGTGAATGAGTAGTTACTGTACTGATGGGCAGTTAGCTCCTGCCATCATTGTATGAATGTGTGTGTATGGGGTGAATGTGATATGTAGGGTAAAAGCGCTTTGAGTAGTCAGAACACTAGAAAGGCACTATACAAGTATACTCCATTTACCATTTACCCTTGATCTGGTTATCTCTGAAGGCATCGAAATAACAGTTACTACCATTCTGGATGTTGCAGTTTCAGATCATTTTTGAATCTTTTTGTTTAATATGCCCTGTGTACCCAAACATGACAATGTAGTCCAATTCATATATAAGCTTTTTATCCATGACAATTCAGATATGTTTTATTTATGAATACAAAAAGCATACACTTCCCACCATATGGATGATGGACAACTTCAACTCTAAATCAGATCAAGGACAGCATTGCTCCACCAGAACTACAGAGACCCCTGGAAAAACCAAAGCTGCTTGCTTCCCCCGTGGCTAACTTTGAAATCTATGCAAATCCTTACATTACTTCTGTCCCCGATTCCTTGAGATTATATTGGTAATGTCTTACTTTCCAAATCCATGTTTTTATATTTGGTGCATTATTCAAGACTATGACCACTGATCTGTGAGTGGTTAAAAAATGGAACTGTGTCCACTTTACATTTATGCTGGTTAAGCGCTTTTAAGGTGTATTTGCACGACACAGAAGGAAAAGGTGATTCCAGCATTTGTCTCACAGCTGACCCATTTTTTGACCATGGTGTTAACTACCTGGGTCCATAGAGAGCGCCAGTCTTGGCTTTGTTCTTATAGGAGGGCCTGAATGTAATCCATTGACAGTGAGGCCCTATGAAGAGAGTTGGGGCCCTTGGAGCAGCGCAGCCTACAAGCATTTATACAGTTCCTGCAATGACATATCAAATGAATAGCTCTTTCTACTCACCAACTACACATTGATGTGATAAAAGGAAAACACTTCTAGCTTGTGTCTTTATGTATTTTAAGCATGCAGGGCACAGCAGTCTGCTGTAAAACGTTGTCACAGTACTCACACATACATGTATTTTCACAAATATAATGTATGCAAATCACTACATATAATCTAAAACACAAATACAAGGGGAATGTATTTTACGTACTGTTTTTTTGCATGAACAGTAACACACAACACATGCTAATATACAGTAAAAGACAATAAAAATAGGCTTGCTACTGTGAACTACTGTAAATGTAAATGTTGCTATACAGTAGTAAACAAAGTGACACGGATCTCATCCATAATAGTTGCCCTTACTCATCCGTTTCCTCCTATGTAATCGTCCACTTCCTCGTCTTCGCCCTTGTCCTCAAAATGTGGCATTTGAATGGCAGTGTCTTTCAAAAGAAACACAGGGATTTAAGTTTTGAATGATGGGTCTAATGTAGAGAACTATGTTTTAGTGTTTTGCAAAAAGTGTCTTTTAGAATTGCTAAATGACTAAAGCAGAGACTGTGCTTATGGTTTAGCATACCAGTTCAATAGATAGGATACATGAGTTAGTGGTTTCAGTAATTGTGCCACGAGTGCCAGTTTTTGTGTCTTAGCAATCCATAAAAAACTGTAATAAGAACAATTAGGAAACATAGATAAAAATTAGGGTACACAAGTATGATAGCTAAATTACTTAAAAGTTATTTAATAATTTCCTAATAATAATCTCTCTTGACTTTCCAAAATTCTCAGTTGCTTAACGGTACCTAGTTGATGTCACTTGTAAGTAGTAGTAAGTAACTATTGTCCCACTTGTAAGTTTGTCCACAAAGTTGTCTCCCGTGTTTACACAAGTTAATACTTCTAGTCACAATACTCATTCACTGCTTCATCTGGTGTCAAATGGACATTCATACACTTATTAATTATCCATTGTTGTGTTCATATCATTCATTCATGGTTGAATTTATCCGTTCAATTGTGTAGTAGTGAAACACTTATAAAACTTTGGTTATTGTATGTTTGTGTGTATGAAATATTCTGGTCACTGTCCCGAGACAAGAGCTCTGTAGCAACCTTCAGATAGAGATTAAATTGATTATTTAATTAATCAATAATGATAAATGACTATCAAGATTTTCTCCTAGTAAAGGAGTGGTGCCCCATTTTAAAATGAATATCTTGTTATTCAATGTAAACACTGATTTTATTCTGATAGCCAGAAGGGAGTGCAAATCTGCTCTTTCCTCTTACCAAAATCAAGGTCATTCCATATATCAGTTTAATGCATTTAAACATCTTAATTTGCTACAACAGCTTCAGATAGCTTCACATCATTGACATGATTTATTTTGGCGTGTTATTTTGGCAAAGAGAACCATTTTTATTTATTTTTTGACAGTGGTGTGAAGAGCTGGAGGGTAAAGCTTAACTGAGGCTGCAGAACAAAGAGAGGAAAGAAAGAAAGACAGAAGAAAAGAGACATAGAATGCGAATAGAAAGGTAGAGAAGCTGGGGAATGAGTGCAAAACAGATCAGGGAACCCCAGCAGTGAATAAGCGCCTATCTCTTTGATTTCTGCCCTCCTTTTCTTTCCCAATAATGAGCACTTTTAATGGTTTCTCAGAATGTCGACTCCCAGTCTGCAACCAGCTGAGCTGGATGTGTGGGTGGTATAGAGACTGGAGGGAGAGAGGGAGCATGGGGAGAGAAAAAGCAGAGGAGGAGAGAGTCTATGCACCAGCCTTCTACAATCTTCTAATGTAAGTAATTATGTTTAATGCTGCTGTACACTAACTAATCATTTTTAACCAGACTGAGGTAAAGGGGTCAGTGGCAAGTGTTGTGTATATCCAAGCACTGCTGTGTGTGTGTATGCATACATTTTTCAGGTGCCTCAAAACCCATAGAGGTCTTCAAGTTTCTCTATAACATTAAATGTCTGACTAAATAAGCAACAATAAAAGTTCAAGTTCAGAAATAACGTCCTTAGGTATTATTGAGATGAAAACCGAGCTAATCTGCTTAATCAGTACTGTGTGTGTAGTTGGCAACATTTGCAAACAACCCGAAAACTGTCAGAAGATTTTGATTTAAGTGTTGCTAATTCCTGATTGGTTCAAGGAAACCCTGTCCACTTTAAACCAATGAGAAGAACACATTCCAAAACAAAAAATATGGAGAATTCCACATGTGAAATAACACAAACTATTCGCATTTTGGTAGAAAATTGTGTGTATTATGTATGACTCCATTGACAAGCTGACTGGGGAAAATTGGTTTTCAGGGACGTGTATGTGTTATTTTCCTTTATTGGGATTCAGGTAGGACAGGTTTGGTTATCAACAGAAAATATCAAATATTATTTATGAATATTAAAAAAACACTTAAAGTTATTAAGTTATTAATATAGATTAATAATTATGGGGCACCACCTGAAATTCAGGAATTCATAACCAAACATGAAAAACTTTCATAAAAGCAGCTGTTCACCTAAAATGCTGATAATTACCTCACATTGATGAAGGACAGTGAAGGGTGAATCCGAGCACTGACTATCGCAACCGGCAATAGAAAGGGGGAGGAGGGGTTGAGAGTCTGTTGTTGAGGGCAATAGCGTTTGTATATCTCAGAGCAACAAAGCTGCAGACTTACGTCCTTCAGATTATTTTTACTGAGCTGGCAGTATAGCACGCTATCGGTGTTACAGGGCTAGGTTACCAGTTACAAAACACACAGAGAAGCAAGAAATCTTAGACACTGTGAGAGGTGTAATAACTCACTTCATCACGTCCATCTGCATCTTATTACTGGACTTAGTCTGATGAGGTGAAGTTATTAGCTCCACAGTGTATATAGCTAACCCCGTTAGCTAACTCGACTTTAACACAACCTAAAAATAGAACACGGACGGCGCGGTGGCTGTGATTCCCACCGTAAACAAGCAGAATTCACAACAATTAAGCTTCGATGAAATAACACAAATCCCCCTTATGAGGAACAAAAAATCCAGGTCCGTGACATCACCCGGTATGGCGCGCCTGGGGCCCCACCCTGGAGCCAGCCCAAAGGAGCGACGTGGGGCAGACCTCCTGTGGGCCCACCACCTGTAGGAGGAACCGTAAGGGGCCATTGCATTGTGGATTGGGTGGCAGTCGAAGGCGGGGGCCTCAGCAACCCAATCCCCAGACACGGAATCAGATTCTAAGGACATGGAATGTCACTTCGCTGGGGGAGAAGGAGCCTGAGCTGGTGCGGGAGGTTGAGAGATACCAATTAGAGATAGTTGGGCTAACCCAACTGCTCGAGAGAGGCTGGACTCTCTACTACTTTGGAGTTGCCCGTGGTGAGAGGAGGTGGGCTGGTGTGGACTTGCTTATAGCCCCCCAGCTCAGCCGCTATGTGTTGGAGTTCACTCCGGTGAATGAGAGGGTCGTTGCCTACCGATTTTTGAGATCCAAATTTCAAAAGGCTGTGGTTTGAAAATGATAAGAGATAGAGTCCTACTAAAAATATGATTTGTCATAAGAACAAAAAACATGAAAGAAATCCTTTCATGAAGTATTTTACATTTAACATGAAATCAAGCATAAATTCATCACAGACATTAATGGAATGGATCTGTCCATATGGTCAGCATTAAATCCCTTATAAAATCTACAGCATAGGCTACCTTGTTGGAATCTCTTTTTGATTAAAACTAGTATTCATTCATTAAAACTAGTATTCATTCAACGTTTATTAGTTTTGCCTAATCACTTACGGCGCTTCAGTGTTGCTAGCTACCAGTCTCTACCTTAGCAGCTAGCAATGGCTTCTCTCCCGCTCTCTCTTGCTCGGTGTGTCAAATGTTTAGCTATTCCTCTGCCTCCTTTACTGATAATGGTACATGTAATAAATGTTGTTTATTTGTAGCGTTGGAGGCGAGGCTTAGTGATTTCAAAACGCGGTTCCGCACCATGGGAGCTCAGTAGGTAGTTGCTAGTCAAGCCCCAGTAGCCGGTGCGGACCGACTAGAGCTAGCTACTGTTAGCCGTTCCCCGGCTGCTCGGGAATCCAGGGCGGCTGGGTGACCGTCCGAAGGAAGCATAGCCCTAGGCCGAGGCCCACGGTTC